>LPNX010247356.1:41634-58665 GCA_001517045.1 Pseudotsuga menziesii
GGTAGGCCTACATTCATACATGTTAAAATTGAATAATAGGTATGATATGTATTTGGACTGAGTGACCATTATCCCATCAGAATTTTGCTCAATTTCGAGCCCCAAAAATTGTTTTATGAGCCCCAAATCACTCATTTCAAAGGCATTGTGGAGAGCAGTTTTGATGGCTGAAATGGAAGTAACTGTGCTACCTGTGATCAGTAATTCATCAAAATATAAAAAAATAATAATAAAATGACCATCATACTTCTGTAAATACACATTTGGATCTGATCTACACCTTTGGAAGTTTTTCGAGAGAAGGAAGGCATCCATCTTGGAATACCACTCTCTTGGGGCCAGTTTTAACCCGTATAGTGACTTCTTTAGCTTGCAAAACAAATATGGATCAGTGATGTATCCCTTAGGCTGCTTCATGTATATCTCCTCATTAATATCTCCATGTAGAAATGTTGACTTAAATGCACTTCCCAGTGTTTAGATGCTGAAATTGCCAAAACAAGGCGGATGGAGTCCATTTTTGCAATCGGTGCAAAGGTCTCATGGTAGTCCACACCTTGGACCTGAGAGAAAATTTTTGCTTCCCACCTTGCCTTATATTTTTAGGTTCTTCTATCAGTAGCAAACTTTGTCCAAAACACCCACTTGCATTGAACCACTTTCCTTCCCGGAGGAAGAGAAACTAGCTCCCAAGTAGTGTTTTTCTGAACAGAATTCATCTCTTCATCCATGGAAACTTGCCATCTCGGATCCTTTCGAGCATGGTAGTAGGATTTTGGGTCTGAAATAATCATCAAATATCAATTTTCATACAGTAAATTATCAGGACAAGAGATCGCAATACTTGCTCTTTGGAAATCAGACCGGGTTCTCCTTGGATCATCCAAATTTCCAATGTTATCTCCTCCGAAGGAGAGTGTCTGTCAGGCCCATGTGGGAAGATGATTTTGTACTTCAGGTTCTGATTCAGCATTTTGTGTTTTATGCACACTGATATCAGAAATCAAAGGATCCAAATCAGGGTCATCACCCCCAATTTCATCATCCAAATATTCGGTAGAATAGGAAGGAAATTCAACAGTTTTCTCCTTCACTAGTTCCACCTCCTGAAGAGGCTCATCGAACTTGAAACTTCTCTCGATGATGATCTATTTTGTTTTGATATCCAGCAGCTTGAAACCTTTTGATTCATCTGGATACCCAAAAAACAAACATTCGATGCTTTGCGGTTGCAAAGCCCTTCTTTTATTAAGTGGAATCCGGGCCCACGCAGTGGACCCAAACACCCTTAGGTTCAACACACCCGGCTTGTGTCCGAAGTATGCTTAGAAAGGGGTTTTCCCTATCAAGAATGAGTGTGGAACCCTGTTCTGAATGTATTCTATAGCATGCATGGCTTCATCCCACAAATTTGCAGCCAACTTCTTTGATTCCAACATACAGGTGGTCATCTCCTTGAGATACCGATTCTTCCTTTCCGCTACACCGTTCTGCTAGGGAGTGTAGGGAATTGAATGTTGGAACTGAATGCCACTTTGGGAGAATATGTGCAGAAACTCATTACTGAAATACTACCTTCCATTATCAGATCTCAAGATATTGATCTTAAGCCCAGAGGCATTTCCGATTAAGGCCTTCAATTCAGAAATTTTTTCACATACTTTAGACGTCTTTTTGAGAAAGAAGACCCATGTGCACCTTGAAAAATCATCAATAAAATTCAGAAGATACCTTGATCCATTCATGGATGTGATAGGCATTGGACCACTGATATCAGAATGTATCAGCCCCAATATGCATGTAGCTCAGTTTGCCTTCTCCCGATCGAACTTGTGCTCAGGGTGTTTTCCAATCACACAACCCTTGCAATTTCCGGTGGTTACCTTGATGACTGGGAGGCCTTCAACCATGGAGTTTTTCTGTAATTGATGAAAATATTTGAAATTTATATGGCCAAACCTTTCATTGCATAGCCTACTAACCTCATTTCCATGAGTTAGCAGAGCGGTGGGCTTTGCATCCGGCACAAAGTGGGAGAACTCATAGGCTTTTGCATGATGGTTTGCAATGCCTTTAGCAATGAGTTTCCTAGATGCAAGTTTCGTTATCTCAACATCATTTGGGCTGAAAAAAAATCTCTTAGGAACTCCTGTATGTGTCTTCTGATAGACACTAAGGATATTTGATGCCAGAGACGGTACATATAAAACATTTGAAAAATAGCCATTCTCAAGATCAACCGTACCTTATCCTTTTGAAATGATGGAGTCATCTCCCATGTGGATGGGGATGGATTTACCAGTATCCAAGGATGAAAACAAGTCTCTTTCATCCATCATGTGGTTTAAAGCTCTAGAATCAATCAAGAGTTCTTTGGACTTCGAAGTGCTTGCCATGAGGACATGACCTTTTTCATGCTATGGTTCCCAATCTTCCTGATCTCTCCTCCAAAATCTTTCTAGAAGATTGATGTGATTTCTCTCAAGGAGAGAGGTATATTCATCAAGATTCTTCTTCATGTAGGCATGTTCAGGGTGGAATCCCTTCCCGCAGTATGAACACTTGACTTTTTCCTTTCCAAGATGCCCTTTCCCTTTGTTCTTCCATGAGCCGAAAGACTCATCATGTTGCTAGTTTTCAACTTTAGGCTTATGAGCTTCAAATTTAGTTTTTGGGTTCTTCTGTTGCTTTCCTTTACCCTTCAGATCTTTGGGCCTCGAGACATGGAGGGCTTGATCATGGGAGGATCTGATGATCCCCATCTAGACAAGATTATCATGTTCACTTGTTAGGGACTCAATGAAGGCATTGAGTGTAGGCATCTTCCATCCAGGGGTTGTGAGCTTCCCCGCACAGAATGTAGAGACAAAAATTGAATAATCAGCTCCAAGTTTGGAGAGTATGGCAAGGATGAGCTGATCATTCGCCTTCTCCACTTTGCATTGATTCAAGAGTAAGACAGTGTGCTTGAACTTTGTGAAAAAGTCATTCAAGGTCTTGAAACTGGAAGGATGGAGAGACATCAATTCATTTTTGAGCTGGTGAACTTTCAAATCATCCTACTTTCCATATAGGGTTTCCAATTTGTCCCAAATTTCCTTTGGAGTCTTCAATCCTGCAAGATGGAAAAGGAGATCCCAGGAAATAGAGAGACACAAGAATCCGAATGCTTCATCCTTCTTGTTCAAGAATCTTGATTTTTCTATTGCAAAACCAGGCTCATCTTTAGTGTCCATGGTGACTCTATAGATTCCTCTGGAGCACAGCTGAATCTCCATGTCTCCTTTCCATGAGTGAAAATTGAATGGAGTTAAAAGATCTAATGAGGAGGCCATCTGGATCTACTGGAGCGAATGCTTCACCTGTAGAAAACATGAAAATCACAACAGAAAGGGAAATGTAAGATCGGACAACCTGCACATTTTAGGCTTTCATCACACCCAGCATAGTTAATCAAGCAACCTTGATCAACAAGTTCTTTACTTGGGGTATTAAGTGGTAAGCCTTGGCTTCTGGTGCAGTGCTGGATTTTTGAGCTATTGCTCAATTTTCATGCAAAATCTGTCAAAAACCTTATTTTTGAGAGATCTAAGCTTCATCCTGCCGTGAGCTCTAATACCATATTAATATACACAATGATATAGGGACTAAACACAAGTCTCATCAAAGATTAATAATAGATAACTCATGAAAAAGGTGTAATAGGGCTATGGAATGAGTAGCCGCTCTGTATATTCACACAAAGAATGAGTAATTACATTACAAGATCATGCTACAAGCCTGAATGACTAGAAATTTGAATCGTCAAGGAGGTCATTCGAATTGAATGAGTGAGCCTAGCTTAACTGAATGTAAGCCACAGTCAACACTCAAGTTAACCATTGATCAAAACCCTAATTGACTCAATTGATCCCTAACTGAAGTCAAAGTGAAATAAATAATTGAGTTCAAATAAAAGAGGTCAGACACATGTCACAACAATCCAACCATCAAGTGGTAGCACTTCGATGACTCCAATGAACCCCAATGAGGTTAACTGATGTGTAACTGAACATCAAAAGTGGTTGGAGGAACCCTTGTTGGCTCCAACTCATTAAATAATAAATAAATAATAAATTTAATGATGGAGGGCACCTTCATTGCTCTGTTTAACTGATTGTAACCATCAGTTAGCAATATGGGGCATTAATGACACTCAGATCACCCCCGAAGTGCTCCAGTTAGCCTCCCCGAATGTAGGAGAAGGCTAAGTTAGCCTCCTTGACTGAAGGTAGGCGTGGGTGTGATCTAGATGATGTCATCTAGTGCTCCTCTGATGTCAATTAAGTCAATAATAATTAGGATAGTGGTTTAACTAGGTCAAATCGACCAAAAAGAGTGTGTATGGTGGTAAATGTCTCCAACATTTTCTGTAATCTCAACTGTCTCTGAATCGAATGTAACTCTCTTGGGAGAGCCTGTATGAGTCATTTAATAAACATACAACAAGTTATCAGCAAGGGAGGGTACATAAAGGACATTCTTGAACTCACCATGATTCGCTCTGACTGAGCCCCTTCCTTCTACTGGAATTTGTGAATCATCTCCCATGTTAATGTTAGGCCCCTTTGACAGTGTGAGGGCAGAGAAGGATTCTTTGGAGGCAACCATGTGTTTGGAATCTATAGAATCAATTATGTATGCTGTAGACTATGTAAGGATATATTTCAAAGCATGGCACCTTTCATCCTCTTTTGTTTATGGTTCTTCATCAGGATTCTTTGCTCCTTGTGGGAGGGCAATGTTATGATGCTTGAGAAGAGATGACATTAGATCAATCTGCTTCTTCATACAATGATATTCAAGATGGTAACCCTTTTCAAAATAGGGACATAATTTCTTTTTGAACTTCTTCTTTTTCTTAGAGGAGGAGGCTCCTTTGGATGTCTGCTGATTTTGTTTAGGATTCGAATCAATTGCTTTAGGCTCCTTCTTCTTTGATTTCCCTTTGGCTTTCACTTTGCTAGAGTCAGTAACTAAGAGAGCCCGATATTTGGAGGTCTTGATGACTCCCATTCGAATCAACTTCTCTTGTCCCTCAATTAAGGACTCAGAAAAGGAATCTAGTGAAGGAATTTTCCAATTGGGGAAACTTTCCTACTTGGAATGAAATATAGAAACAAATACAAAATAATCAAGACCGAGTTTGATGAGAATTGAGAGCACATTTTTCTCATCTTTCCTTTCTACTCCACACTGTCTTCATTGAAGTGCAAGAGACTTGAATTTAGTAAATAATCGCTCAATAGTCTCGAAACTGCTGGGATGTAAGGCTACCATCTCATTCTCTACGAGGTGTCCCCGAAGCTCATCTTGTTTTCCAAACAAGTTCTTAAGCTTCTCCCAGGATTCTCTTGGTGTCCTCAAACCTTCAAGGTGGAAGAGGATATCTCTGGATATATGAGTGCATAGATAACCGAAAGCTTCATCACAAAGGTTCAAAAAATTGTTCTTTTCAACTGGATGATGGGGCTCAACCTCTCTTCCAAGTATTATCCCGAGGTAGCCATGCTTGCACAAGGAAAACTACATATAAATCCTCCAATCAAGATAATTGGAAGTTGTAAGCATCCGTGGTGTAGGAGATTGAGATTCCATAATTCTCTAGTTGAAAGATCACAAAACTTCACACAAGCTACGTAGCACCTATAGTTTTTCACTGCAAAACACCAAAACATTTGAACTATTAGAATCATGCTTTTCCTCTGTCTGTCACGCCCTCTTCGTCACTCTAAATAAATTCAAAGGAAGCAAATCATCATAGGGGACTTTTGTGGAAACCCAACTGCTTTTGATGTTCAATGGAGAGAAACAAACATGAAAGCTGCCTAAGAAGGCTCTGATACCATGTTAGATTTGTTGTGCCATTTAGATATTCAAGCAATTAGTTCTGAATTATGATTGCAGTAAAAGGAGAATGAAGATAGACACTGAACAAATCAAACCACACAGGAAACAGATGAGTATAGCTTTGATAATTACAGTATCATTGTCATTAATTAAATCCGGTGTTACAATAGTTTACATAATGGAATAATTCGAATGCATTAGGGATCAATTCGAATCTACCAACTGGATATGACTGTACTTAACTAAATAGCTAACTCATGGTGTCTCAATCAATATCGGAGTCCAACAGATTAACTCCTAGATGTCCAACAAACTCATACAATTAGTAATAACTAGTTAACTCAATGCAACTGAGTGTGGTAGGTGGGAAAATGCGATTACTCCACATCCAGCCATGCATTAGCCATGCATAACTAGCACTAGCTAACTAATTGTGATCTAACAAAAAGTAATTGGAAGCTAACTAAGACTAACTAGTTTCAAGTCCAACTAACTGATGGAGGTTGGTTCCGAGACTCCCAGTGGCTCCTAAAATGTAGGGATTGGTCTAGGAGGCACCCAAAATGATGAATGCACATGAAGTAAGTGGCAGTTAACCTCTAGCAGTTTCCTCCACACTCTAGTAACTATTACATGTGGCCCCATTAGGCCAAGTGTACCCAATCGTACTAGTGGACCCAAATAATTAATTAAGGTTCCTATGTTAGGCTAAATAATATAAATACAAAATATGGTCAAGGGAGGATTAATAATCCTAACAAGATGAAGCACAAGAAGGAGACAATATCTCTTGATCTAACCAATACTTTCCTAGATAAAAGGTGTGAGTGAAGACCCATGTATACTAAAAGGGGAAAATTTTCTGATTTAATGGCCTATTAAAAGCTAAGATCAAGTCTCCACAAACTTAAAGTGGAAGGAAAAAACATGGCATGTGTATTTTGTGCATAAAAAACTCAATTCATCATGAAAATTCCCAAACTACGGAAAAATGGGTAATAAGGAAATTAAGTTGAATTATCATCTCACATTGAGAATTTCACCCATATCACCCAAATCCTAAATCTATATAACAAAGCATTTGGGGTGAAGTTAGAGCATGGTTCAAGGATTAAAAGAGCAAAGTTATGCTGGAGGGTTAATCAAGGAACTCTTTTGCTTGGATATTTTGGATATCAAGGGATTGAAATGTGAAGGAGTAGATCTAGAAAACGGAGGAATAAAACATATCAATGGAAAAGGTTGTAATTATTTCATTATTTTATCTTATATGAATGAATGCAATCCCCTCCCTCCCAATTTATTGTGTTATTTAATTTGTAGAAAAGTAGATCTATCTATAATTATTTTAAGTTTTGTTTAGAAGAATAGGGAAGCATGTTGTAATTTAAGGTGCAAGTTTAATGGAAAAGTTAAGGAGATGCAAATAGTGAAGACCAATAAGTAAAGGATTGACTAAACAACACACTAAAACAAGTAATCCTCATTCTTCCCAACTTAACTCAAACTCTTTGGAATTTGTTCTTTGATGTTAAGGAAATTGAAATCAATCCTTTCATATCTCTTACAATGGAATTCATCGAACCATTTGTAAATTAGGAGACATTAGCCTAGGTATTGAAATTTGCTACATAGTAGCGTCATATCAAATACCACTATATTTTTGAAATAGTGGGAAATAATGTGGGTGATACACTATATTTCTACATATCTCATAGAATCCCACATCTACTTTTCCTGTCATACTATCTACAAATATATTATCCATCGACAAATCATATCTTTGGGTCATGGGGCTATCATTGTATAGATAGACTGTTGTCTTACATAATGAGCAACATGTTGCCTCTCTTATGCTTATGTTATATTTCACCAATTACTACATCTGGTCAGACATAATATTGAATTAATACTAGAACTATTCTCTTACACAACATGCACCATACTACGTCTCTTATAATTAGCTTAGGAGACTATGGCTGCCACCAATCCACTATATAGATTATATTTTCATAGTTAATTCCAAGGCTTCTCATTGCATCCATTTTTTTTTTATTGCAGTAACGATGTGTGGAGTGGAGGTAATGATACACTAATAAATCACTCTTTACATGAAACCTCATGAATATTGTAGCTCAAATAACTCATCAAATATTGAAACCACTTGTCATACTTTCAAGTTGTCTCACCCACCTTTTTCTTAATCTCCTTAAACTATACAATGCTCCATTTATATAACCTTGATTTCTAGAACTCCTTCACAAGTTCTACCCTCAACTGAACCAAAGTCACACCATGCAATGCTTAAGCACCTTTCTTACACTTATATAACATTTCAATGCTCTTACTTGTAGCATCATCCAAAAGTCCACTAACTGCATCACATTAGAGGTTCTCTGCACATTCCAAATGGTGTCGTGGAGGAACTAGTGTTGTTTTTTCCCTTGTCACCTCTATCACGTAATAGAAGCGATGACATAACTGAATCATTACCTAATTTGTCTCCATCCTCTAATGACTCTATACCAACAAAAATCCCTTGGATCTTGGGTGTTGTATCCTCAATGTTGGTCCTGCAACAACAATTATAAAATTGAATGACACTAAAGCCAACTTTTGACTTATTTGACAGGTCACACTTGCACCATTCACTACCATTATAGTGGGGTTACTTGAAATACTAATCAACCACACTTCGATCTTATACAGTAGCAAATCCCAAGTCTTGAAAATCTTCAAAAGGAATGAGGGGCATGATGTAGGATGGTTCAACTTCACTGCCACTTTAATCAACTTCCTCAGGTGGTTTGGCAATCCATAGGGTTAGAGGATTGGAATGGTGAAAACTAAAAAGAAATTTTGAACACCTCTTCTTGGTTCCACTCTTCCACAAATTCCACAATGATGACTAAGTTAGTAGGCTCAATCAACATCTCTATGCTTTCCATCTAAGTATCATTGTCCCATACATTGTCATGCAATCATCACCTCCCTTCTTCAAAAATTCTTTCCACCTTTGAAAACTATTGATTCCTTACAAAAACATAATTTCTTGATCTTTACTTTTTTGGCTAGCCAAATGTCCATCTACTTTTGTTTTCCTCTAAATTGTCCCATACTCTAGTCGTAGTTTAAGACTATCTCCTCATGTCAACAAATCTTTCCTAGTGCAGATCTTATCCATTTATTCTTGTCATAGTTCTTTATCATCTCTGCATGTCTTTGTTGTCACTTCTGCTGTTCCATTTCAAATTCCACTACCTTTACCATCACCAGTATCTTAAGCAACTTACGACACTAACTTTTCCATCATGGCATCTTACCATTCCACTTCCCCATGTAGGGATTACTTTTCCATCTTTGTAAGGTTTGGAAACATATTCCATTCCATTATCAACAATTTTATCCACACTGGTATTTCTTTAATCAATGTTTTATGCAACTCTTTTTAAATAATTCAAGTGCCTTGGTCAAACTCTAATGGAATTCTACTACAAACTCCAAAGCATAACTTTCCTTACACCATGGTACCAAAAATCAACCACTTGGACAAAATTTAGTCATGCTACTACATCCTTAATAGGTTCTTAGTGGTCCACTTAACTTTTGATGAAAAATGCTAATGCTGATGTTTCTCCTTGGTTGTTTTTAGCCAGCTGTGCAAATTTACTAGGAATTCCACCTAGAAAATATCATATAGACACTCGAGCATGTACCTATCTTTAAATGTTGTGACCTATTCTCCTACATATGCACTTTCTTGACACGCAAATTCATGAATCTTTCCTTATATCCAATCATGAGTATTGACCTTCTTTGGACCATCTCATTCATATTACTCTGCATTGGTTAAGTCTTAGTATTGGAACTATTGTTAGTTATAATAACAGAGCTGGGGCTTGTAGAAGGTGTCCAACATGGCCTCGATGTATTCTAGTGCATTGACATATTCAACCTTTCAGAAGGAAGGAGGTCTTAGGAACATATGATTAAGATGTAGATTGTTAAAAATGTAATTGGGATTGCATTCATTTACTTATGATTTAATCACATTCCAAATAGAACTAAAAACATTTATGTAAATCACAATCACATATATACCATGAAGATATAACTTAAATACAAAGACACAAGTAAAATCACTATCCCTTGTATTAGCAAAATGATTGGTGTAACATAGCTTATGTGCATAACTCATGCTAGAGTGCCTATCTCAAAAATCATAACAACAAATGAGAACTCTTTCTATCTAATCACTAACTCATTACATTAGTGCAATCCTCATATATATTGGTGACATGAGTGATTACGTAAGATTCTAGAATACTATGGATTTCAATAGTTGTAACTTGCTCATACAAAAAAAATGTTCCTTTAGAGACATGCACAAAGGATTGGGGGAACTAGGCACAAAGGATGTATCTGGGTACACCTTCAACACCACGTACTCATACTTCTGCTACATTGCGTACTCAAGGTTCTATGGTTTCCCGGATCTTGTGAATTCATCTTATGTTGAACTTTACTTTGCGACAACATTTAGTTAAAACTAGGCCACATTATAATCTACAATTTTATCCAAATTCTCCTAACCATGGGGACGGATAGCAAAAGTATCACCTACAAACTTAATCCATAACTTTGGTTGAAGAGAAAATCAATTAAAGTCTTTGTCCTCAAAATGACCCACTAGATACAATGGGGAGAGTGGAGACCCCAGTGATTCTTTACTCATTAATTTTAATTATTAGGTGGGTTGTATGCAAGGTATTTTAGAGATCAAAATTAGTGAGATAGATTGTAAGGGGAACAAAATGACATGGTAGATGAGAAAGAAGTTGAATGAGGAGGTACAACCATAGCATGGCAATGACAATTAAATCTCAATTTATGTTTTTAAAGATGTGGATGCTTATGTACAAGATAACAATAAAAATGAAAAAAAAAAGATGACACACATAGATGATCTAGTATTAGGGGAATTTTGAGATGTAAAATGGGTCTCATAAGAGATAATAATAAAATATTATGAGTTAGGCATTTTGTGGGGGGATATATTTACAACTCACCTTTTACACTATAACCAATGCAACTATGGTTAAGTTTAATTGAAAAGTTGTCTTAAATAAAATCAATAAAAAATCTTCTTTGATGTGACTAAAAATATGAGTATTTTTAAACACATAAATTGTTTTTAGATATAATACGATGAATGCACTTATAAACTAATGTACCTATAAAATAAAATAAAATATATTAGTTTTGAATTTTGAAACATAACTTATTCAATATTTAAAATATGTTTATAAACTTATATTTTGAAGTAGAAACATATATTAAATTTATATGAATAAATTGTTATTTCCAAATATATATTTATTATATAAATCTTATTTATATTAATTAAAAAATGAAAACAATAATATATTCATATAATAAGTAACTATTATAAATATTTAACTTATATTCATTAAAATTAAATCATAATAATTTTTTACTAATATTAATATAATTTAGATATAAAAACAATTTATTTATATAAACATTTCTCTTATTTAAATATATTAGAAAATAAAATATTTATAAAATATATTATTAATTAGTATATTCATATTAATTATACATCTATAATTTTAAAACTAATAATTCTTAATAAAATAAAAAATACCCATATAATGTCTCACATATTACACAACTAAATTATAATTAAATATATTAATTATACATCTACAACTTTAAACCTAATTATTCTTAATAAAATAAAAAATACACCCTTATAATGTCTCTCATATTACACAACTAAATTATAATTAAAAAAGCAAAAAAAATATAACTAATATAGCACCGTATCTCATATCTTCACTTTAACGTATTATGGAATAGTACGTATCCATATCTTTGAAATTTTAGGGTTCTTTTTTTATTATTTAAAAATATATATTATATATTAAATAGTAATTACATAATTTTGATTTTGAATTGTGTATTTATTTTTTGGATTTATAATTTAGTTTATATTAAAAATAAGTATTTTTCTTTGTAACAACGCCAATTTTGAATGGTTATAAAATATTAAGAATTAGGCATTTGTGAATATCATGATTTTATATTTACTATTTAGAATTTGACAAATAAGTATTTTAATTCAAGCAATTCCACCTCAACTATTATGGATAATGTCGATTGGTTCTTTTACAACTAATTTTGATATTACTTTTTTTGTTTGTTTTGAGGCCATATTTTGACTTCGAAATTCCCCTAATGAATCATCGATTCAAATATCTATATGTGAAATGTGTCTGCTAATCATATAGGGATAAATGGAACCATGTTATCTCATTAAGTAAAAATGCCAAGTATACACAAGCGTAGAAATATGCCCACAAGCATGTGCATATAATCCATTAATAATGACTATTAACATGATGGGTTGATTGACTTGATCAAATGTACAAAAATTGAAGGTGGGAAGTTCACATAGTGTTGAAGTAGCTATACCTCTAGAGCGGTAATTGATTTTGCATTTGTTGAGTGTAAATTGTGCCCTTGATTTGTGTATATTGTTACTTAAAGTGCACTTTCATGTGCCCTAATGTATGTAAGAAAATAAGAGTGTAAATTTACTTGGGTGCTGACTTGTGGACCCAAATAGTATGGCTTAAGGCTTATTAGGTATGCATAGTCATGCTTGCCGTTGTAAAGGGAAATTGGGAGCTTTGAATTATCTTCTTCTACAGTATGACAATCTACAACTAGGCATATCCATGTTCATGGGAATTTATTTGGGTGTCATAATGATTAGATCAGTTTAGTGACTGTGGTGTTTTCTTTGACTATTATTCTTTGGTGCATAGATCTAAATAATATTAGCTAGGTAAAGAAATATTAATACAATATTCAACTTATATAGTTGTTTTCTTCATGTGTTTTAATATTGTTTAGATATAAACAATTAAAAATTTGTGATGTTTCCAAAATCATGGTGTATGTTGCAACATTTGGCCTCTACTTTCGCATACATTGTTTATTAAGTAGTACTCCAATGTCCTTTGAAGTCTTTAATTTCTTCTCCACTCCTAAACCTATTCATGAGGATGGACACTCTTGGAAGAAGTAGGTTAGTTCTTGATGTGCTTTTAACCACTTTATCTAGATCTTGGAATCATTCCCTAGTAAGGTTAACAATTACACAATTATGCTTCCATGTGTGATTCAAAGTGTCAACCCCATTACCATTAAGGAAACATCATTGGAAGAGTTGGTTTATTCTTAAAAAAAATTGATTGAAGGATCCATATATCATGCACCTAAGGAAAACATGTCATCGAGGTCATTGAACCCTTTCTCTCTCCTCTATTTGCATTTGTGATCCCCTTGTAGCACATTAAAGAAGATAAATCTAGTTCAATACCTACACAATTTCCTACTTTAGTCTTTGTAAGACACCAAATTTAAATAATTTGTTATTATTCTTTTTGAATATTTTATTTTTAAAATATTTTTGGCAAGAAAGTAAAAAATAAATGTAATGAATTATTGTTATTTATTTATTAAAAATATTGGAGGGAATCAGAACTAAAATATCTGTTGAAAGAGTGTTTGCTAATCCACAAGGGGAAAAGACAAGTAGCTAAAGCTGCTGAGTGAGAACTCAAGATGCAAGAGGCATCTTCTCCAAAATCAGGTCACAACTCCTTGTGGAGTGCTAAAGAGCACGAGGCTCATAAATGACCAAGTCCTAGGAAAAATACCTTATAATAGTATATCCATTTAGCAAGCAGGAGGCTAGAAGTGGATGGATAACTGATTTGTTAATGCAAGAGATGGCGCATTAAGTGGATTTTTCCCTTGTGGTTCAACGAACCAGCTCGAGGGTTCTGGAGCAAGTGAGAATTGGCTACTCTAGGAGTTGGTTGGGAGGAACGACTATTTCATTTCTGTTTTCTCGACAGTGGTGTCAGGTTCCCTATTCTACTTCTTGTCTTCCTAAATTAGTTAAAGTAGAATATCAAATTAACTATGAATCGTAATTATTTCTTTTTACATTAATACTATTATGCATTTGTTTCAAATATTGTTCCTATTATGCATCTGTTTCAAATATTGATCCTATTATGCATTTGTTTCAGTATCTTTCCTACTATGTATTTGATCTAAATATTCTTTCCTATTTGTTATAATCATGTCGATGAACTAATTTTATTTAGTATTTGTAGATCCACGAACCTAAGGTTTCTCGACGAATCTCTGTTCGGAAATCCCTACCCGAATTAGAGAATTTGTACAATGTGTAATGTTAACACAACTTGTAAATTTAGCAAAAGTCTACCCTAGATCTAGTTAAATGTTCTAGATTAAGCTTGCTTATGTTTTCAGGACAGTATTTAGAATAAATTATTAAAAAACCAAAATCATACTATGTTCCAGTAAAAATTTAGTTAAATTACAATACGGCTGACAGAAGGAGCCTTCTTTAGTTATCATAACAAACTCATACAGAAATTGCTTAATCAAACTAGATTGAATATAACACATCAGAGTATCCATTAACATAACCTGTATTTTAAAATAACTATAAACTATTATTTAGGAATTTCTTAACAGGTTAAGAGCCGAGAGGCTTCCGTAAATCCAACCTAAAAACATAGCAATGTTATCACATCTCAAAAACCACAACACAAATCGAGATTTCCAAGATCAAATAGAATAATTATAAATACAATAAAGATTATAATAATCCAATTATCAATTAACTAGCATTCCACGACTAAAGTCAAGGTTATTAAACTGAATCTTTAGATCTACTAGAACCATCATGATTTTCTCACGAGTCTAGCTTATGATTACGCAACCTCATCTTATGGGTATCTGAACTGAGGCATATACTTTTATTTAAAACAAATCAATGCTACAGAATCCCGAATTAGGCTGATAGATACATCTTAAACAATGAAAATATTAAAATATCCAATATGTGGAAGTAAGACCATCATTAGATGGAAGCCATTATATAAACATAAATCATGACGGGTATATTAATAAACAACCAAAAATCAAACAATGAACTGGTACAAACCCTAGGGGGTCGTATTATATTATCAAATATCAAATTCAAACATACAGGGTTTGAAACCGGGTGGATGTAAGACCATCAAAGATGGCATCCACTATTTCCCAAAAACCTTAACTAGTAAAAGAGTTTACATTAACGCTAAAAACAGAGTGGTTGTAAGACCATTGAAAATGGAATCCACATTCTTACAAAATATTACACACATAGAATATTTAATCCAACTAAGGAACAAAGAGGCCGCAAAGCCCTCTTTCCAGTAGAATGAAAACCCATAAGGGTTAAACCACCAAAATCATAGTCTACACTTATTTGAAAATGAGGCTAAATCCTATCTCCTACATGACCACAACCTAGCCTTCCCTCTAAATAAGTAACCCTTACCTCATGGCTAGACATGCCATTGTTGCAGATGATTCACATTCCACGCCAGGAGCCACATGCAAACCAATCAACTAAGAAAAGTCAGTTGCTGGTTAAGCGATGAATTTTTAAATAAATGATGAACAGAGTAAATTTTTTGTATACTCACCTTAAATATTTTTGTAATAGGCTTGGGAGGAGGTGACCTCGTGACCACCCTCGCCAATGTCCCTTAACTTGCAAATTGCCATCAATAGAGTTATAACTATAACTTCATTTAATAAAAATAGTGAAAGAAATTGGCAGAGGTTAAAATAACATTAAATTTTTTGAATACAGAGAGGGCCAGGGGTCGGATCCTCTGGGACGCCATTATCCCTGCAATGCCTGCCAAGAAAAAGAACAAAAACCCTGTCAATTCATGTCGGTTCAAAAGTCCTAAAAGGATTTAAAAAAAACAATTACAGAGCTAATTCGAATTACCAAGTTAAAGGCAGATGAAAGGCCATGGAACAATGGTCTAAATTCATTGCGTAGAAACCAACAAGGATGAGATTGGTGGTAGCCATTAACACCGAAAAAAAAACCCCAACACACTTCAGAAGCAAACAACAAGTGCAATTTTACAAACTGGGTAAAATTTAATAGGTGAAACTACTCAACGTAACCATGGAAGTAAGAGCTTCCTTCCAAAGGAGTTGCGGACCAAACAACATCGAAATAAATTGTTCGAACATAACAAAAACCAAAATTAAACCCTATCAAACCCTTGCCAGATTGTAAAGACAAATGGAGGGCTGAGATTAAATCTCAGTAAAGCCTTTAAATTCCTGGCTGCACTGTCAACTCGTAACCAAGACAAAAAAATTATTGCAAAGGTAAAATGAAATCATAACCTTGTACCTCCCAACATATCGCATGGCCACATCATATGATATATTTTAACATGTCAACGAATTATATCCATAGATCAACCTTCGACTATGGTCTAAACCCTAGTCCCAACTTTGTTAACAAGTAAATCCAATGCATATAACTATGTTTATATACACCTAGTGCAAAATACCATGGTTATACCTTGGGTCATTATAACCTTAATACATGTTAAGTAATGGTATCTGTTACGAAGAGAAATTCCTATGGCTTGGGGACAGCTTGACTCCAGAAATCAATCCTTTCCAATATGCAATAGAAATTAAATGTCTAACACTAAAGGATCAGACCTCGTACCTTATTCAAGATGGTTGAAGTAGATCCCCATTGAGCTTTCCAACTTCAGCTTGAATTGATATATTACTTCCTCAACAACAAGTAAATAATACAAGCATTCTATATATCATGGTGTTAAATCTATTCTAGCATATATAATCAATAATGTATAAGCATTTGACATAATCCAATGGATAAAATATTCATTCAAAGACACATTATTAGACAGGAAAAGATATTTCTATTAATATAAATTAGAGATTACAAGATACAACCTCTGACGGCACATCTGCGAACCAGAGAAATTGGATCCCCCACTTGGGCCTCCACCACTTCAATCCTCCATCTCTCGATAGCAAGCTCACAAGCAAAAGGCAAGTTTGGGAAGAACACACTAGTGCTCCAAGGGACAAAGGGATGCAGACTCAAGCATAAGTTCTAGAAACAATGGACTATAGTTTCTTTGCTCTCAATTCTCTCTTATGCCTTCAATGTACCAA
>LPNX010247356.1:64491-75689 GCA_001517045.1 Pseudotsuga menziesii
CTAAATTGATAGGGACTGATTCTCTCGTAATCAATACGGTAACTTCGGTTGTCGAGAATGTGGTGGGATTGTATCATCCTTGGACTTTAAGTCCAAAAATGATCCAAAGACTTTCTATCTTTAAGTTGTGGATTGCAGGTTGTTGCTGATGATGATGATGCCGTACTGATCGAAAGATCAGAGTATGATGACGTATTGATAGAAAGATCAGAGTATGATGATGACGTACTGATCAAAAGATCAGAGCATGATGATGATGACATACTGATCAAAAGGTCAGAGTATGATGATGATGACGTACTGATCTAAAGATCAGAGTATGATGATGACGCACTATGATTATGATGTTTCTGATCGAAAGATCAGAGTATGATGATGACGCACTATGATTATGATGTTTCTGATCGAAAGATCAGAGTATGATGATGATGTTTCTAATCGAAAGATTAGAATGTGATGATGATTCTGATCGACAAAGAATATGATGATGATGATGTTGCTGCTGATCGAAAGGGAAAAGTGTTGATGATATTGCTGATCAAGAGATCAAAGTACTGAAGATGTTGCTGTTGATTGAAAGGTCAAGGTGCTGAAGATTTTGTTGCTGATCGAAAAGTCAAAATGATGAAGATGTTGCTGATCAAAAGGACAAAATGCTGAATATGTTGTTGCTGATTGAAAAATCAAAGTGCTGAAGATGTTGCTGATCGAAAGGTCAAAATGCTGAAGATGTTGTTGTTGATCGAACAGTCAAAGTACTGAAGATGTTGCTGATCGAAAGGTCCAAGTGCTGAAGATGTCATTGCTAATTGAAAGATCAAAGACTGAAGATGTTGTTGATGATGAAGACTGAGGATTGAAGATGAAGAATACATGATGTTGAAAATCTTCCAATGATTTATAGATGTGTTACTCGGCTGATGTTGATGATGTCCCCTATCTCTACTCTTATTGTTGATGATGTTGTTGTAGAATACCCTTCTCGTTAAGGGGGATTGTTGAAATATTGTAACTTCGAAGAATATTCTATATGTATCTTTTTGTGGTCCCTGATGGTCCTACCGGGAGAACCACTTTTATTACATTGTATCCCAATGCTCCTAATCGGAAGAACTAATAAGAGTCATGAGGTAGTCCCCTCTAATTGTAAAGGTGGGTCATCAGCACCCCAGTGTGGTTACTTGAGCCTACATGTGTAACTCGAGCCTACATGATTTAACTCGAGCCTACATGTCAAATGAGTTAACTTAAGTGAAAGGATGAATATAAATAGAGGTGTAGTGCTCCTCATTTGTGACACACACTCTCACTTGTATAGCTCATTAGTGGAGAAGAGAAGTAGCTGGAGAAGGAGGAGGATCAGGCTTTGATCTCCTTGCTGGTTTTATCTTTTGTCTTTTTGGGGCATCTATATTGAGGAAGCTTTTGCTGGGTTTTTCCCTTTAGGGTTTTCCCAGGATAAATCTTTGTGTTCCTTTTGTATGGTTGTGCTTGTCTATCTTTCAATGATCCTATTTATATGATTTTGTTATGAAAATGAAATGAAATACTAATGTCTTAGCTAAGCATATGAAAATTTTAACACAATATACATAGATCAGAATCTCCATGATGAAGATATACAAAGGACCATGATCTCCATAATGGCTGAAGATATATAACAGATCAATATCTCCATAGTGACTGGAAATATCTGACATATACTGGAATCAAGTCACGAGAGCTGAAATCTCATGAACACTGGCACGATCAAGGAGGTAGCATATAAGAGATGCCACCAATCTGGAAATTCTTCTACACAAACCGCTACGAGTACATGTCCTACTATGCGAATAGAGGTGTCGAGGTTGAACATAGTAGTCCTTCATCTGATTACCGGTCATTAATGTATACCATTAACAGACGTGAGATTACCCACCGATAATGAAAATGGGAATCAAGGTACTAGAGTGCAAACTAACAAGTGTGAATAAATGTGTTGAGGTCGAACACTTGAGAGGATCCATCGATAAGGGGACATTGATGTATTCCCAAAAACTGTCAATGGCGAGAGAACCTGCCACTGATGACTGCAAGTCTCAAGGCACTCAAAATGACTCTAGATTCCAATCCCATAATAAATGATCTGAATTCAATGGGATGAAATCTACTAGAAGGAGAGCATTAAGGCATCCCCCATCATCCAACACGAGGTACTCAGCAAAGCTGTATAATGTGGAAGGACTCGATCATAAGGTGCACGAACCAGTAACTATACTGGGAATGGTCGACATGCAAAGTCAAGATAACTGAGGAATGGCCGACTCAAGCTTCAAATTCCTTCGAACAAGAGCATAATGGTGTATGGTGACTGAATAAAGGTAGCACAGACTCGATATACAAACCGAGACATCTCTGCGACACAGGAGGCATCGACAGAGGCTCCATAGGGACTGGAAGCTTAACCAGTCGGTGGAGATAAACTTAGATAAATGAGTACATCTACTAAAGTCAAACTATAACCCAACCAATGGATGTGATATATAGTGCTCTGTTCAAAGGAAACACGAGTCTACAACTGCCACATATAACATCTTTCCTTGTCCGAATTTTTGGTTTTTTGATTTTTTTGGACTTTTTCAGTTATTTAAAAAGCTTGAAAAAAGAATAAAATAGCTTTATAGTTACATACTAGGAGGAGATGAGTGTCATAAGGGAAAACAAACTAGTTCCAAGTAGTGGAACATACCTATGCTCAATGCAAGGATACATGTGTAGGATATCGACACTCGGGGGAAAATCCCCTCCCTGTAAAAAGGGAAACAAGCTGCGAAGGATATAAAAAATGGCTTTGCATGGCTATACATGAGACAAACTCAGGATATATGGCTGAAACGCAATGTCAGGGAAGCCGGCATAAAGCTCAATAAGGTAGGAAAAGCTCATGATAATGCATTCACAAATTGACATGAGGGAGTCCTGAGGGAAATAGGCCAGCAAAAGATCAAGAGGAGTATGACGCTCTTGCAAAATGTCATAGCAGTACTATACAACGAACTCCCACACCCTAAAGGAGAAAACGTTAGCATGGGCATCAAATGCAAATAAGGCGCTAACTAGGGTACCCATGTAAGGTGAAGCTCTACCACTCATATCATGCCACTTCTAAAGCAGCAAGAAGGTTTCGTGACATCATAGAGTGGGTTCATACCTAAGGTCATGATGAGATGGTCATAAGGCTATGCAAAATGAAAACAATGATGAAACCTAACCTATATTCCAGTTTAGACATGATACCTGAGATCGACATGAATGGGTCAATCCAACAGCTGAAACGACACTGAAAAAGGTCCTCTACATCATGAATTATGTAAAAAACGGTCCAAAATGGTTAGAAAATGTCAAAACTATAGGAAAGGGCGTAAAAATTTTCAAATATTTGAAAAATTTCTATAAATAGTAAACAATTCAAAATATTATAAAACATTTGAAACTTTTACTCATTTGAGCTCTGATTTTCAACAGCGAATTCCAGGAGATCCAGCCAGCGGAATCCACTACTGTTTCTTCCAGGTATTTACTCATGCTCTTCTCTTTCATTTTGATGCAAGTTTTTTGAAATTCCATGGTCAATTAAGCTTTCTAGGCCAACCCAAAATGGGCGCTGCGGCCCACACAAAAATCAAGGCTTTTTCCGCATATAGGGCTGGATATACGCAGAAAATGCCCTCAAACCCGCGTACATACGTGGCTGTTTTGAAAACAGTCATGTATGAGGCCGTGCATATGATTTTTTCAATAAACTAATGGGAAAATTTACAATTTCTTGTGCAGGATGGTCCTAGAATGGAGATAGCATGAACATGGTGAGGTAGAGGAAGCAGTAAGGGCCGATCTAATGGCTCAACAAGCTCTACGTGCATGCAGACTCTACAAGTTTTGGTGTCTTGGTGGTTTGAGGGCCAAACCAAGACTATTACAGATGCTAGTGGATTACTGGGATCCAGACTCGGAGTCCTTCCATATAGATGGGATGTCCCTCACCATAGAGGTGGAGGACATATACTTCATTACTTGGATTTCTAGATGAGGGGAAGTGGTGAACCTTCGTTCTCGTGGTGGGCCAAGAGGTGGCCTGACTATCGACAAGTACATTGCAGTGTATTGCTATCCAGACACATCAAAGGTGGGGAGTTAGGTCCCTACCAATGCTATACAGGTGCTGGGACTAAAGGCCATACTATTGACAATGGGCAGGATAGCAGGCTTGGCATCACTCCACTAGGCCTCGTGGCCTTTGATGTTCTATGCAGTGGAGTGCATGAGACCCACGATCTATGACTAGAGCACTACACTACTGAGCAACATGAAACATCAGCTCAGTGAGTGTAAGGTAGGCAGAGTGCGAAACTTCAGGTTCAACAGTATTTTGAGCATGTTTTTCTTCGAGCGTGTTCTAGGATTGAGCCCTAGAGTGGACGTTCCTCTTCACGGGGTTCGAGATCTGGCCCAACGGCGTTAGGAAAATGCTATGCGTAGACTGGGGGGTGGTAGGGTGGCCAACCCATATCCAGCTGACTTCTTTCCGTGGTGGTGACGACAGATAGTTGCCATCGATGACTACCCCTATGCAGGGATAGATTTTCGGGGGGAATTGGACATGCCGCTACCACCAAGATCGGCATATGGCGATATAGGCAATGAATCTTGACCCTCTCTTTTTAAATTTTGAGTTATTTAATTTTTTTGTGTTTTCTTGATTATATGGAATCAAAAAGACATATTTTTGGGTGATAATACATAGTGACATCTACCATTTGTGTGAAGATGTAGGACCACGGCGGCCAGAGGGCTTCCCTCGTCATAGATGGAGGGGAAGAGGAGATTACAACATGGGTGTGGATGCGGAGTGGATGCTCCAGAGCATTCATATCAATTTTGTGAGACTGACACATAGAGTTCCCATGGCATAAGTCGAGGACTTTCCTGAGCCTATGCAGCGGCAGGTGGTGGGTGTCCCAAGCGCATGGGTGCGATTATTTCGACAGCTAGCTAGAGCCGTAGTGAACTTCCATGATCACAACCCTCCTCCTCCTCCACAGGATTAGACACCTGGGAGTGTATACATTTTGTACTACCGTGTATTATATGATGGTGTCTTGAAAGCCCCAATTTTGTATCATGACACTATGTATTATCACATTTTGTATGTATATATAAAAAGTTTTATGGTGATTGGTTTATTTATTTACATGTGTAAAAATTGTGCTTGTGATTAATTTATTGAGAATGAAACAAATTCCAATCTAACAAGTAGTTAGCATATGAGTCAGCAACTTGATTATTATTTCTTGGAATATGTATATAGGTTATATTGTCAAATTGCCATTCTAACAATCTCACATGTAAGAATCTTCTCAATAACGTCGGATCTCTAACATGGTACAAACCATTGAGCTGTGACACTACTAACTCCGAATCAAGACGTACCTCAAGAGAGAGAACACCATGTAAAATGGCATCTCGCGGAAGCTCGATAATGACACTGTATTCAACAACATTGTTGGAAGATGGTCGTAGACATACGCTTCCTGAAGACAGTACCTGACCCATAGGAGTATAAATCACCCAAGCAACAGAGGCTGAGTGTTGAGTGTGATGGCTTGCACCATCCCCGAATCCTATGTAGGTGGAAGATTCCATTAACATCTGCCAAAAGAAACGGAAACTAATCACAAACCCGATCACGATAAGAAAAATACCTAACTATGCAAAGCTATAAAATAATATACAATAAGCAGCCTTGGCTGAAGATCAAGCATAGTATTTCTTGAGATAGAGCTTATTTATAGGCTCCTCCAAGGCCATTCCTTCGTAATCCACTAACTCATACGCACCCTTCTCTAACACATGCTTGAACACGTAAGGACCACGCCACATAGGATTAAATTTCCCTGACCCTAAGGGTTCTTTCGATTGATCCCAAAAAAGGACCAAATATCCTTCACTAAACCTCCTTGGATGGACAGACTTATTGTACTAGAACTTTACGCGATGTTTATTGACTTCTAGAGCCACCAAGGCATCTCGACGCTGCTCATTAAGTTGCTTAAGGTGAACCAAACGCTCCTCCAATGGGGAAGTGTCTCGTAAGAGTTCTACAACTAGCTTCAAAGAAGGAATCTCGCATTCAACTGGCAATATCGACTCCACTCCATGTACAAGTTGATATGGAGAAAAACCAGTGGCCGTCTTAACAGCGGTTCGATATTTCCACAAATCAGGATATAACATGATGTGCCAATTGTTCTTGCTTTGTGCAATGGTTCATTGGAGAATGGATTTGAGTGATTTATTCACTGCCTCTACCTATCCATTCGCTTGAGGGTAGTAAGAAGGGGACTTCTCTTGCTTATACCCTAACTTCGATGCCAACTCTTCCATTATACGGTTCTAAAAGTGCGAGCCATGGTCATTGACAAGCTCTTTCGGAATCTCGAACCGAGTAATAATTTGGTTGAATACGAAGTGAGCGGCTGTCTCACTGTCAGATTTTATTGTAGGCATAGCCTCATCCCATTTCATGAAGTAATCAATAGCCACTATAATATGATGGTTCCCCCCAGCCAAAGCTGGGTTGCAATTCATAAAATCGAGCCCCCACTTAGTGAAGGGACCGGCGGTGATAATGGGATGTAACGGGGTAGGTTTTGAGCACATATTACATGCGAACACCTGGCAAGGGTGGCACCTCTTGATCGCATCAACACAATCCTTAAAGATCGACGGCCAGAAATAACCCGCTCTTAAAATATTTTGAGCTATAGAAAGCCCAGATAAATGACCACCACACGCCCCTCCATGGCAATCATTCAGCACTACCTCAGCCTCTTCATGATTTAAACAACGTCGTAAAATGGAATCTACCCCACGACAGTACAAAGTGTTATCCACTATGAGGTAGTTCTTAGAGGCATGACGTAATCGTCGTCGTTCATCTCACGAGAGGTGAGTAGGGGTATTCAATGTTTGTAAATATATAATGATATCTCCATAACATGGGTCTAACTTTGAGATTAAGAAGATGTGTTTATCGACAAACATGTCTTCACAAACCAACTCCTCGGCCTCGCTCGGGAAATCCGATATAAGCTCTGCAAAAATTAAAGACTTCTTTGATTTTGCCGAAACAAACTTGAGATCGAATTCTTGTAGAATGACAATCCATTTATTATATTTTCCCCCAATCATCCTTCGGGTGAGGAAGAATTGAAACAGATTGACATGGGCTACAACCAAGGTCTGGCGAAGGAGAATATAATGTCTCAACCGCTGAACCACATGTACAGTAGCTAAAGCAAGCTTCTCGACATGAGAATAATGAATCTTTGTGTCAATAAGGTTCCAGCTCAAATAATACATGACATGCTCTTGGAGCTCCTCATCCTTTTGAACCAAAACCATACCAATCGTCTCTAAGGACGCGACCACATATAATAGAAAATCACGGCTATAGTCCGGGGGACTAATCACCCGGGATGATGCTAGGGCTCGCTTGAGTGCATCGAAGGACTCTTGGGCTCGCTCATCCCAATAAAAGGGGGTGTACTTCTTTAAGAGACGCATGAAGGCTCTAGTCAAATTGGCAAAGTTGACAACAAATCTTCGTAAGAAGTTTTCCATGCCTTGCAAACACTGAAGATGATGAATATTCTTCGGGGGAGACAACTAAAGTATTGCCTCAACCTTCAAAGGGTTGACTCTTATACCCTCTTTAGAAACGATGAATCCTAACAAACGCCCTGACTTCACACAAAAGATGCACTTATGAGGATTTAATCTAACCGAATAGTGCCGACATCTTTCAAATACCAATCTCAAGTGATAGGGATGACGCATTCTCATGTGATAATGAGCAGCAAGGTCATCCAAAAATACCTCGATAATTGACTTGAGATCATGGAAGATCAAGGTCATTTCCCGCTGAAATGTAGCTCCGGCATTTTTAAGGCCGAAAGGAATTTTTCGATATGCAAACGTTCCCCAAGGACAAATAAATGCAGTCTTATATTGGTCCTCAGGTTTAATTTGTATCTGATTATATCTGGAAAAGATGTCCATGAAGGAGAACACCTCGCTACCCGCACACTCATCCAAAATATGATCAATAAATGGTGTGGGGAAATTGTCCTTAAGACAGGCACGATTCAAATCACAGAAATCAGTACATATGCGGATCGCTCCCTGCTTCTTATCCATCGGAATGGGGTTTGAAACCCACTCCATCAAGGGAACGGGATAGATGAAACTGGATTTCAACAACTTCTCTATCTCTGCCTTAATCGCGGTGCTTTCCTAGGATTCATCGCACGTAAACGTTGTTGAACAGGCTTAGCATTGGGGTAAGTATTAATCTTGTGCTCGACATTACAAGGGTCAATACCTGGCATCTCGTCATAAGACCAAGCAAAAATATCACAAAATTCCTTAAATAGCTCGGTGTATTCAAGAATCTTAGCATGGGAACATTCCACCCCAATATAGACATTCTCTATCGTGCCAGGATTGTGAGAGATGTTGATTGGAATCGTTGAAGATATGTTCTCCATGTTTCCATCGGCCATCGGAACAGAAGAGCTTAATGGAACCATAGGACTACCAACTCTCTGAATAATAACCACCCTAAAATCCTCACGCTCCAAGTGGTCAAGCTTTGGAAGAAAGTACGATCTATGATGGAGTTCCTCCCATGGTGGCTCAACTCCCGACATAGCATCAATAATTGCTTCATCTGAAGGGAAAACTATATCAAGGTAGTCATGTGCATGAGAATACTATACTACCCATGCCGGTAGCACATAAGGGTCCTCCTCCTCTGTCCGCGAAGAGAAAGAACTAGGCTCTGCAACACACTTGAGATTAGCTTGATAAGATATCATAGCTACAGGCAATGGCACGTTCATCACGACAGGCTCACTCGAAGTACTCGGTGTAGGAAGAATCCAAGGATCTTCCATATGGCTTGTGCAAAAAGACACTGATGTCATAGATGTTGAAGCCTCATCGGAACTAGATCCTATCATCAGGATCGGTGCAGGACAACTAAAGCTTCCCATGAGCGATGGATACATGCCTACACCCACACTCCCAGTTGCCAGCTGAGAGTGCTCAACGATTGGGATCGAAGCTCCTGAAGATGTGGTAACAAACGGATTCTTGAATGTCCTTTGATCAATCGTTACGATCTTCCCGTTATGTGGAAAGCATACAATGCATAACAAGGAAGAAGCAATGGCTTGCATACTGTACATCTAGTTCCTACCCAGCAAGAGATTGTAGTCAAGGGGTGCATCAACCACATCGACCTCTATCGCAATGGTCTTCCCTCCCAAACATAATTTAAGGGAAGGAAGGATGCCATGTGGCCTAAAAGATCTCCCATCAAACGCAGTTAACATGGTCGCTGATTTGGACAGCTCAGGAGAACCCAAACCCTTCCAACAGGATAAAGACATCACAGAAGCAGCAGCGCCCTCGTCAATCATAGTGCACTTGACGATCATATTAAGACATTCTACATGAATCAAAAGAGACACATAGTAGGGCAAGTGAGGCTGAAGTCCCGTGGTTTCAAATTTGATCACAGAGGAAGAATCATCATCATTCACACCAAGGGCAGAAAGCAATGCCTTCCTTTGCGACAGACAAATCTGAAGCACTTCCAATGCAGACATCGTACAAGGAGTGTGGCCCAAATCCTCGACAACTGAATAATTTTGGGCGGCTCGGGCATTTGGATTATGCCCTAAACGCTTAAGGACTCCCTTAGGAATGCGAGGTGCAGTCTCAGGTTTATCCATAGGTTTCTCAATATGCAAAGGGGACCTTGGTCGATCAGGCTCTTTGCCTGGGCTGGGTTGTGACGAATCATAATCTTTCGCATGGGTCACAACTTTCACAGCACGGACCATGTTAATGCACCCACGACCACTACTCTCTGGTGGATCATGATCATCACCAGACTGGTCATGGGACTTCAAGTTCATATTTTGATTATGCAGTAAAGGGTTAGTTAGGACAGCTGGGCCCTGTGCAAAGAATCTCGAAGCTTCCTTAATACGAGGGCACAAGTAAGTGAGGTGATCATCCTTACATAACTTGCAAGGGAACTTAAAATTACGTTTATCTTGCTTGTCCCCCCCAGAATTTCAGTTGTTCTTGTCATTACTATTAGCATTATCATTCTTATTCCCACCCTTTCGATTATTTTTACCCTTTTTTATATTCCATTCGGGCTGCTGGTTACCCTTCTGGTCCGACAATTGCACAGAAAGTACACTCATCGTTTGGGCGGGTTGAGATGAAGCCATAGCTTGTCCTGAAGCAGATTGGTTGATTGACAATTGACTAACTTGTTTTGCAACCAAATCTGCAGGTTTCACACTTGCACAACCCACAATGCCATCGGCATGTGGTCCAGGTTTGACTTTGGGGTCGAAATTGAAACGCGGAGCATTGGAAATAATCTCATATAACAAACCAGAATGAGCATAGATCAAGTCAAGTTCCTGTTCCCTAAAAATCGCTTGTTCCTCATTCTGCACTCCGGATGTGGAAACATCCTTCGCTATATATGGCAATAACGACTTGAGGAACCACTCGAGGAGGAACTCCAGCAGTATAAAGGCTTTAATTAACCTCTTCTGTCTACGCCACTCTTGAATATGATCAGAGATATGTGTGGCTTTATCTTTCTGAAATGTCGACAAGAGTTCAGTACCAACATCATAACGCACTGGTAGCTGGAAGTGATTAACAAAAGTCATCGCAAGGTCATCGAACAAAGTGAAAGCTCCCCTAGGTAGCTCTATATATCATTTCACGGCAGGCCCTATAAGGGTGCGTTGAAATAGTCTCAAACAGATTGAATACTGATGTAAGGAATTCGAAGAGCACCATAGGTGAAATGTAGTAACATGTTCGCTCAGATCTTCTCTCGGTTTGCCCTCGAACTTAGGTATGTCTGAAGGAAGCTTGGTAGGGACAGCCAGCCAAGCCAGGTCATGAGCTATAGGATCGTTCGTCAATCTTGACAAGTCAAGAAGATTGCGTGTCATGAGGAAAGGGAGCCTAGGATGATGAGGTCGATGGACCGCTCCCTGATTCATATAGGTCTGATTACCACCATGGCCTTGGCCATAGTTCCCTCCTCCCGTATG
>LPNX010247356.1:79410-115499 GCA_001517045.1 Pseudotsuga menziesii
CCATTTTGGATTTGGATTTTGTATAACAGTATCAAGACTATACACCATAGTCTCCCAAACCGTTCCTTTTTCATAAAAGTATGCAACTAACATCATGGTTTAGAGTTAGGGCCGAGACTTACCCTTAGGGCTAAGCAATCCATTAGCAAACATATAATGAAGATAAATATAAAAAGTGTCAAGACATTCACCTTTCGAGTAACGACTGAATGTCAATAATAATTATGCAAACATTTGCATAGTTTTATAACCTCTCAAAATCAGTAATGGAAATTGGGTAAGTCACTATACAAATAAACGACAAAGTATTCATGCTGTAGTCATTTTAACATGCTACGTTATTCACTTGGTGAAATAGTAGATAGATGTTTATATATATATATATATATATATATATATAATATTGTATAAATTATAGGTGTGTGATTGAATGGTATCAGAGCATGGTTACAACACTTGGCCTGAACAAGCCCAACACTAAAACTTATAAAACCATAAAACTAATTTTATTATATTGTGGTTTGATTATTTTGCGAAACAGGAAGAGAAGAATAACTTTGTTTTTGCAAGAAATTATGGTAGATGTCGGAATGTCTGTGGAAGAGGAATCTCATCCTAGAAATCCTATGAACAATGAAGAAGGTAATTTAAGTTAGGGTGAAATTTGGGTAAATCTTAATGAAAGTCGAAATGACAACCCATCTGAGTTACAACAAACTGTTAAATAATTAAGAGAATAATTAAAAAGAGTTGGAGAAGATAATGAATGTATACTGAAAGCACAAGAGGATTCAAATAACATTTTTCTAGCTAAAATACACAGTGACCAAAAAGAGAAACAAAAAGGACCTGAACTTAATACGACAAAAACTACACCTTCCAAACGTAAGGGAAGGAAGCTGAAATTTTACATTCATGGGGCTGAATCTTCCAGTGAGGAATCAACCAACCAACATACAGAAAAACATCAGGATTCTAGTGAAAGTAGTGACAGTAATCAAAATAAAAAGAAGTACAAACCTTATGAAGAAATTTCTGGAGATTTAAAAATATTAAACCTCTTATGTTTAACGGTGAGATCAAGAAAGGAGAAGAAGTGGAATCTTGGTTATTTGGAATGAAGAATTATTTCTAGATATATAACTTCCGTTGAATTAAAGGAAAAAATGACCATCTATAAATTAGCAGGAAAAGAAGATACTTGGTGGCAAGATATAAAAAAGGTAAAAGGTATAAAAGAGCATTACATAACATGGAAAACCTTTAAGAATCACTTTAAATGAAAGTATCTTTCAGAATAGTACTACGAAGAAAAAGCTAAGGAATTTTATGAATTAAGGTTAGGTGCTATGATCATGAAAGAACTCAGTAGTATATTCCTAAGTTTACTTCATTATGTGCCTTATATAATAGATGAAAAACAAAAAATACAAAGCTTTCTTAGCTGCTTGCCTCTTATGTTTAAAGAGAGGATTGAGTATGACAATCCAAAAATGCTGGAAGAGGCATTGAGAAAATTGAATTTATGTTATGATCAGAATAAGAATCCAATAGAAAATGTACCTAACTAGAAAACTAAAAGACATGACAACTTTGATCAAAGAAAGAATAATACTAAGTTTTACAAAAATAATGGGAATAACTACAAACGGAATCAAGGAAATAATTATAAATGTTTAAAACCCCAAAACCCAGCAACAAAAGAAAGAGAACCTCCCACTACCTTTAATAAAAACACTGCACAGAGGGAACCATTAAAATGTTGGGAATGTGGTGAGCCACATTATTTTAAGGACTGTCCCATAAGAAAGAATTTTTTTAATAATGTTCACTCCATTCAAGAACTCACTACTGTTGGCGATATGGCGAGAAGCATGCCCAGAATCAGTGCTGCATTGGAGAATTGACAAGCAAACCATCAAGCTTTAATGGTCGAAATCGAAGGTATGATAAAAATTCAACCCATTTTTATACTAATTGATCCAGGTGCAGGTGTGAGTTATGTATCACCTAGGATTGTTGAATTGTGTAAATTATCAGAAGAGAAATTTGAAAAATCTTAGCTGGTACAATTAGCCACATGTACCAAATGAAAGGTCACTAGTTATGTGGAAAATTGTGAAATTATGATGAATGAATTCGATACATATGATGATCTGAATATCTTACCATTAGGTTCTTATGATCTGCTGATATGAATGGGTTGGATAGTTCAACATAGGGTTATGTTGAACTATTATGATAAAACTTTTACATGCATGGATGATAGTGGAAATACAATTAAAGTAAAAGGGATTCCGAGAAAGGTTACCATAAGAAAAGTTTCTTCCTTGCAGATGAAAAGATCTATACGTAAGGGATATAAAGTATTTGCGATCTACATAATGGATGACAAGGATAATGATAAAAAACTTAAAATAGAGGATATATAAAATATTTTAAAGACATCTTTCTGGAATAAGTCCCTTGACTACCTTTGAAAAGGGACATAGACTTAACAATCGATTTGATACTGGTAGCGGTACCAGCATCGAAATCTCCTTATCAAATGAATATAATAGAACTTACAAAAATTAAATCACAATCGCAATAACTAATTATAAAAAGTACATTCAACCTAGTGTTTCCCCTTGGGGAGCACCAGTCTTATTCATAAAGAAGAAAGATGGAACTCTAAGATTATGCATATATTAATGACAATTAAACAAGATGACTATTAAAAATTTATATCCTTTACCCCATATAGATGATCTATTTGATCCGTTCTAAGGGGAAACAATATTTTCCAAAACAGATTTAAGGTCCAAATACCTTCAGGTACGGATCAAGGAAGAAGGAAACTTTAAAACTGCTTTTAGAACTCAATATGGTCATTATGAGTTTGTCGTAATGCCCTTTGGTTTAACAAAAGCACCTGCAACTTTTATGTATTTAATGAATAGTATTTTGAGTAACTACTTAGATAAATTCATAGTCGTATTCATCGACGACGTACTGATTTACTCAAAGAATAAACAAGAACATGAGGAACATCTACGAATAATTTTACAAGTGTTAAGAGAAAAACAACTGTTTGCCAAGTTTAGCAAATGTGACTTCTTTAAGGATAAAATTTAATATCTAGGACACGTAGTGTCTAAAGAGGGAATATCTGTTGACCCTGACAAGATTAAGGCTATCACTGAATGGTCAGTTCCTAAAAATGTAACTAAGATAAGATTGTTCATGGGGATTATGGGTTATTACCGAAATTTTATTGAAGGATTTTATAAGATATCCTACCCCATAACCTCACTACAAAAGAAAGGTAAGAAATTTTATTGGAGAGAAAAGTGTACTGAAAGTTTTAATAAACTAAAACACTTGTTAAACACCGCCGTTATCTTAAAAATTGACAATCCTTTTAAATATTTCGTCGTATGCACCAACGCATGTAAGGAAGGATTAGGCGGGGTGTTAATTCGAGAAAACTACGTCGTGGCCTATGAGTCTAGAAAGTTAAAAGGACATGAAAAGAACTACTCTACAAACGACTTAGAACTTGCTGTAATTAAACATGCACTTAAGATATGGTGACACAACATCACCAAAAGATTTGTTTTGCTAATGTCAGATAACATAAGTTTAAAATACTTGTTTGATCAACAAAACCTAAAATCTAGACAAGCTAGGTGGTTGTTATTTTTAAGTGAATATGGTTTCGAAATAAAACATAAAAAAGGGAAAGAGAACAAAGTTATAGGCACTTTAAGTCATCACACAAATTTACTATTCGCAGGCAATAGCTACGAATTAGATTTAGAAATTCAAATCGTAAATGCATAAAATTTTGATAAAGAATGCGAAAACCTAAAGGAAAAGACTTCTGAAAATGAAAAAAACCAAATAAAAACAGACTTTAGTCTGAATGGAAGAGGGTTACTGCTACATAAAAAAAATTATACATACAAAATGCAACATAAATTAAATTAAATGTTATGAATGAGTTACATAAACGACCATATTCAGGACACCCTAGATACCAGAAGATGATCACTATGATTAGAAATGCCTTCTTTTTCCCTAACATGGAAAAAGAGGTAGCAGAATATTTAGCTCGTTGCATCTAATGCCAACAAGTAAAAGCAAAACACCAACATCCAACAGGGTTACTGCAACCACTACCCATTCCAGAATGGAAATGGGAAATAATCAACATGGATTTCATAACAGGCCTACCTAATTTTTTTAAGCAACACGACTCAATCATGGTTGTAGTGGAAAACTTAAGTAAAGAAACTCATTTTATTCTGGTAAAATCTACTTATAAGGCTGTTAACATTGGAGATATATTTATGAAAGAAAATTTTCAGGTTATATGGTGCACCTAAGGTAATAATCTCGGATAGAGATGTAAAGTTTACCGATTTTTTTTTGAAGCCATTGTTTAAAGGACTAGGAACATAATTAAATTTCAGCACTGCGTGTCCTCTGCAAACCGATGGACAAATTGAAAAAGTAAACCAGATTCTAGAGGACATGTTATAATGTATGTAATGGACAAACCGGGTAAGTGGGAAGATTACTTGCACTTAGTAGAATTCACTTATAGTAATCATTTTCAAGTATCATCTAGAATGAGTCCTTTTGAAATTATGTATGGACGCAAATGTAACACTCCAATTTATTGAAGAAGTCCTGATGATAGGTTAATGTTAGGACTTAAATTGTTAAAGGATATGGAACTAACATTGAAACAAGTACAACGCAATCTGAAGGTTGCCCAAGACAGGAAAAAGAGTTATGCTGACTTAAAAATAACTCCTCGAGAGTTATAGGTAGGTGAGCATGTTTATATAAAGATAAAACCCAAGAAAATCTCCCTAATACTGGGCATGTATTCAAAATTGGCACCCAGGTATTGCGGGTTGTTTGAAACTCTAGAAAAAGTAGGGCCGGTAGCATACCAGTTAGCCTTAAAGTACACAATGTTTTTCATGTCTCCATTTTGAAGAAATATGTTCATGATGCTACTCATGTGATTGATTGGAATGTTAAATAGGTGGAACCCGAAGGAGAGTTCTAGGTGGGACCAGAACGTATTCTTGACAAGAGAGAACTTTTACTCCATAACCGTACCATCAGAAAAGTCAAAGTGCAATGGAAGCACCTTAGTCTGGAAGATTCCACTTGGGAATTGTAAAGTGATATGCGAGAGGCATATCTGATCCTATTTCAAGATGAAATGATGGAAGAATAAATACAGAAAAATAATAACACTGAGGATGGTGTTATCCTCCAAGGGGAGGTGTATGTAATACACCAAATTTAAATAAATCATTAATTTTTTTTTTAATATTTTTGAAAAGAAAGTAAAAAATAAATGCAATGAATTATTCTTATTTATTTATTAAAAATACTAGAGAGAACCAGAACTGAAATATCTGTTGAAAGAGTGTTTGCGGACCCACAGGGGGAAAATACAAGTGGCTAAAGCTGCTGAGTGAGAACTCAAGATGCATGAGGCATATTCTCCAAAATCAGGTCACAACTCCTTGTGGAGTGTTAAAGAGTAGGAGGCTCATAAATGACAAATTATTAGGAGGCTTCAACGGACATGCTTAGGGGTTTTGGAGCAAGTGAGACTTGGCTGCTCTAGGAGTTGGTTGGGAGGAATGACTATTTCATTTCTGTTTTCCCGACAGTGGTGTCGGGTTCCCTATTCTACTTCTTGTCTACCTGAATTAGTTAAATTATAATCTCAAGTTAACTATAAATCGTAATTATTTCTTTTTTTATAGTAATACTATTATGCATACATTTCAAATATTGTTCCTATTATGCATTTGTTTCAAATATTGTTCCTATTATGTATTTGTTTCAAATATTGATCCTATTATCCATCTATTTCAATATATTTCCTACTATGTATCTGATCTAAATATTCTTTCCTATTTGTTATAATCATGTCAGTAAATTGATTTTATTTAGTATTTGTAGATACATGAACCTAAGGTTTCTTAACGAATCTCTGTTCAGGCATCCATACCCGAATCATAGAATTTGTACAATGTGTAATGTTAACACAATTAGTAAATTGAGCAAAAGTATACCCTATATCTAGTTAAATGTTCTAGATTAAGCTTGCTTATGTTTTTAGGACATTATTTAGAATAAATTATTTAAAAACAAGAATCATACTATGTTCCAGTAAAACTTTAGTTAAATTACAATACGACTGATAGAAGGAACCTTTTCTAGTTATCATAACAAAATTATACAAAAATTGGTTAATCAAACTAGATTGAATATAACACATCAGAGTATCCATTCACATAACGTGTATTTTAAAAGAACTATAAACTATTATTTAGGAATTTCTCAACAGGTTAAGAACCGAGAGGTTTCTGTAAATCCAAGCTAAAAACATATCAATGCTACCGCATCTCAAAAAACCCCAACATAGATCGATATTTCCAAGATCGATATTTACCAAGATCAAATGGAATAATTATAAATACAATAAAGATTATACTAATCCAATTATCAATTAACTAGCAGTCCATGACTAAAGTCGAGGTTATTAAACTGAATCTTTTAGATCTACTACAACCATCACGATTTGCTCACGAGTCTAGCTCATGATTTCCCAGCCTCATCTTATGGGTATCTGACCCAAGGCATATACCTTTATTTAAAACAAATCAATTCTACACAATCTCGAATCAAGCTCATAGATACATTTTAAACAGTGAAAATACTAAACTATCCAATACGTGGGAGTGAGACCATCGTTAGATGGAAGCCATTATATAAACATAAATCATGATGGGTATATTAAAAAAAAAAAAAACTCAAACGATGAACTACTACAGACCCTAGGGGGTCGTATTATATTATCAAATATCAAATTCAAACATATAGATTTTGAAACTAGGTGGCTGTAAGACCATCAAATACGGCATCTACTTTTCCCAAGAACCTTAAGTGGTAAAATAGTTTACATTAACGCTGAAACCAAATTGGTTGTAAGACCATGGAAGATGGCATCCACATTCTTACAAAATCTTACATATATAAAATATTTAATCTAGTTATGGAACAAAGAGGCTAGGAAGTCCTCTTTCCGGTAGAATGAAAACCCATAAGGGTTAAACCACAAAAATCACAGTCTACACTTATCTGAAAATGAGTCAAAATCCTAGCTCCTAAACAGCCACAAAACCTAGCCTTCCCTCTAAACAAGTAACCCTTACCTCATGGCTAGACACGCCATTGTTGCAGACAATTCACATTCCACACTAGGAGCCACATGCAAACCAATCAACTAAGAAAAGTTAGTTGTTGGTTAAGTGATGAATGTTTAAATAAATGATGAACAAAGTAAAGTTTTTGTATACTCACCTTAAATATTTTTGTAACAAGCCTGGGAGGAGGTGACCCTATCACCACCCTCGCCAGTGTCCCTTAACTTGTAAATCACCATCAATACAGTTAGACCTATAACTTCATTTAATAAAAACCGCGAAAGAAAATGGCTGAGGTTAAACTAACATTACCTTTTTTGAATATAGAGAGGGCCAGGGGTAAGCTCCTCCGGGACACCCTTATCCCTCCTCTGCCTTCCAAGTAAAACAACAAAAACTCAGTCAATTGTTGCTAGTTCAAAAGTCCTAAAAGGATTTTAAACAAACAATTACATCTCTAAGTCGATGTACCAAGTTAAAGGAAAATGAAAGGCCATGGAACGATGGTCTAGATTCATTGCGCAACAACCAACATGGATGAGACCGGTGGCCTCCATTAGCACTGAACAAAAAGAACCTCCAACACACCTCGGAAGCAAACAATAAGTGCAATTTTACAAACCGGGTAAAAGTTTAACAGGTGAAACTTAGCGCAACCATGGAAGGCAGAGATTCCTTCCAAAGGAGTTGCATAGCAAACAACATCGAAATAAAATGTTCAGACAGGACAAAACCCAAATTTAAACCCTATCAAACCCTTTCGAGCTTGTAAAGACAAATGGATGGTTGAGATTAAATCTCAGGAAAGCCTTTAAATGCATGGCTGCATTGTTAACTTGCAGCCAAGACAAAACTTTATTGCAAAGGTCAAACCAAATCATAACCTTGTACCTCCCACCATATCGCATGGAAAAATCATATGATATATTATAACATTTCATGAATTATTTCCTTAGATCAACCTTTGACTATGGTATAAACCCCATAATCCCAACTTTCTTAACAAGTAAATCAAACACATATAATTATGTTTATATACACCTTGCAAAAAAGACCATGGTTATACCTTGGGTCATTATAACCTTAATAGTTGTTAAGTAATGGGATCAAGACTATACACCATAGTCTCCCAAACCGTTCTTTTTTCATAAAAGTATGCAACTAACATCATGCTTTAGAGTTAGGGCATGAAGGCTAGGGCCGAAACTTAGCCTTAGGGCTAAACAATCCCTTAGCAAACATATAACGAAGATAAATATAAAAAGTGTCAATAACATCACCTTCGAAGTAACGACAGAATGTCGATAATAATTATGCAAACATCCATATAGTTTTATAACTTGTCAAAATCAGTAATGGAAATTGGGCAAGTCACTATACAAATAAACGACAAACTATTCATGCAACATTCATTTTTACATGCTACGTTATTCACTTGGTGAAAGAGTAGATAAATGTTTACATATATATACTTTATTGTAGAAATGATAGGTGTGTGACAGTCTTGGTACTAACACATTGTAAGTCATTGCACAATCAATAGCTCGATGGAGTCATATCATATTTCCCGTGAGTGTAGGGAAATATTTTGGGATGTGTCACTTTGAGGATTCCTAAATCAATGCCATAAACATTTTATACTGAACATCAAACCTTGGATAATAGGGTAAACTTCTTGCATCAATTTACCATTATGCCACAACAGAATTGCCAAAGGTTTGTTTTTTTAAATAATCATTGATCTGGAAGGTTATCCCCCATCCCACCTCTTTATATATATAGCTAACCTGAAGTGTTAGCTCAAGCGGCCATGAGCTAGACATGTTATCTCTCTCCCCAATGTTGAGGTGATCACGAATTTGATTTTCTTGATCTCCATGAGATTAGGATCCGTAATCAAAGTCAACAATTTACACTAGAAAATTTAACCTACACCTCTACATTAATCATCTCATAAGATTCACCACATGAAAATGCAATCAATATCTTTGTGTCAATCACCTCTTTATAAGGGATTAATAATGTAGAATGCGAAATTTCATAATTTAACATATTGTAAAGAGATAACAACATAAGCTATATTTATGATTTACTAAAGTGTTTTCTTTATCATAAATTAATATGTTTTTTTCATTAATCATGAACATAAATTCATTGTAACATTGGAACACAAATAATACAATTACTCGATAATGAAATACAAAATTCAACATGTCCTCCACTTATAATATAAAGCATATTACTTTTCATATGTAATTAGAATGCCATTAATGACCAACATCAATTATCCTATTCCATTCCTACCTTTTTATATAAATTTTTTTCTTTTTACTTAAAACAAAACAGGTAAATATATATATATATATATATATATATATATAATTTAGGAAAAAACATTTACTTGTTTTGTTTTGGTTGCATGGTATCTACTTTTAATAAATTATGTTCCACTCTCCACTTAATTTGTAAATCATTTTATGTTTTTTATAACTAATAAAAATGCATAAATTAATAACAATAGTTTTATATTTTATTCATTAATATGGTAAAAATTGTGTTTGATGTCTCATTTAAAATCTTTATTACCGTAAATTCTTTTACCATAATAAATTTACGTTTTAACTAATACAAATTTATCAATAAATAATGATATTGTTATATTTTATTTGTTAATATGATAAAAATAAATTTACTTTTTAACTAATAAAAATTTATCAATAAATAATAATATTTTTATATTTTATTTGATGTTTTACTTAAATTATTTATCAATTTAAGTTATATTGAACTTGATAATCCATTTAAATAAGAAAAATTTAATATATTATATAAAAATATATAGAAATAATAAAAATAAATATTTCTTTTCAAAATTACAATTTTTTTTTAAAAATCAACATTATTCTCATATTTATAAATCAACATTATTCTCACATTTATAAAAATTCAGATTGTATGATAAAATTAACATTATTCTCGTATTTATAGAAAAATTTGAATTTGTATGATAAAGTTATGCTTTTGACCAACATCATTTTCATATTTTATTTGTGACTTTGAAATGGTTAAACCTACCCTTTTCTCCTTTTTCACTTATCATTTTCATATTTTATTTGTTCCTTTGAAATGGTTAAACCTACCCTCTTCCCTCTTTTTCACATAGGGACTTGGGATTTGGTTAGAACGGTTGGTGATGTTCTTGGTATCATCTACTATTTCTTACCTTTTAACAGCAACTCATACAAATGTCAGGTCTTTTTCCATACATGAAGATTAAAGTAGAAGTGGAATCTCTTAACTTTTGACATCAACTCATCAAAAGTTCTCACCAAATAAAGGTAAAGACCTTTTACTTTATAAGGCATTTTTCCATGGTGGATGAAAGGAAAAGTTGAGTTCATGGTTGACAAAACGATAAAGCATAAAGTGAAAGTAAAGTCACGTTCCCATTACTATGGACAATTATCTTTGCTTTTATAGAAAAAACCCCTCCCCATTTTTTTTTGAAAACTATAACACATACCTATTCCTATGCAGCATAACAATTCCTTAATAATTTGAACACAAGAGTTCTTAGATTTTTATTCTTTTATCTTTAACTTGTTTCATTCCAAAATTTGATATTACCATGGTTTGAGTGTTAAATTATATATATGTATGGGGTTTTTAAACCTATATAGTTATTTGAGTATATATATATATATATAAAATTAAAATATACATGATTATTATACATCTATTTTGAGAGTAAAGAAAGTTTAATAAGTTTAATAATAAATAAAAAATGCTTTTATATATTTATTTAGGTAACAAATATAATTTTATAAATTATAAGTATAATTGTATAATACAAAGAATGTGAAGTGTTTATAAGTATAATTGTATAATACAAAGAATGTGAAATGTTTATAAGTATAATTGTATAATACAAAGAATGTGAAGTATATAAACACTATGGTTAGGTCTAAATTGAAGAAGATATATATTTCATCTTATCTCTATTCATATGATGGTGTATAAAAATGAGGAAACATGGAAGAGGTAACACTATTGGAAGATATTTCAAACATTCTATTCATATGATGGTGTATAAAAATGAAGAAACATGGAATAGGTAACGCCATTGGAAGATATTTCAAACATTGTAGGGATCCACATAAATTTCTAAATAAATGTATAGTTAGGATAGTGCACAATACTTTGTTTTGTTTTTATGTCTTTTGTGGTGTGTAGTGGGGATTTCTCCCTTATTACGTGCAAAAGCACCAACCCTAGATAATACAGATCATAGGGTAGAGTTCAACAATAATAACATGAAGCAAAACAACAATAACAATAATTTTAGGTTTTTTCTTCTTCAGATATATAAGACTAACTAACAAATAAAATAGCATTCATACATTTCTGAAATGTGGGCCACCGTAGCTGTTCCGGGGAAATGGTCTTGCAGCTCCATGGTTTGGTTCTCTAGCCTTTTCCACTGATGGTTGTCAAATGGGGAAACTGGATCCTAATGGGTATGAAGCTAGCTCAATGTACACCGTGGTGGAAGATATGGCGAGATATGGAAATAATCACAGAAATGTAAATGATGTGACTGATAGCAAAATGAAAATAAGTGGACTAAAAGTGTCTTGGGGAAGTCCTTCATAATGTATTTATAGAATGGTCAAAGGGTTTTTGACTCATGGTAATGACCCATAGTATTTATCTATGGTTTTTTAACCCATTCTCATTTTTAGGGTTTTTGGGTCCTTTTTGGAGAGAGTGGGGATAAATCACAATAAATGCTCAATCGCGCTTCATTTATGGGGAAGGAATAATTATGGTTTGGACCATATTGAGTGGAAATACAGTTGTGAAGGTCAAAATGGAGGAAATAATCGTGGGAATATGATGTATGACTATGGTTTAGACCATGGAGAGCTAGGTGAACATTTTTTGGTGTTAACAGATTGCCCCCTAATGTGTGAAAACAAGAGCTCATCGTATGGCCAATAGACATCATAGGATCAAGGGAAAATGATGACAACGGTGAAGATATTGGAGATAACTGCAGAGAAGTGGAGTATCCTCATTCGAACTACGATGGATTTTGATTTGTATTTCTTCTAAAAAATGGATGAAGTACATATAGTGTCTGACATGTATATGGATGAGGCAGGCATACCCATGCTCATAACAATGTCAAAAATAAAAATGGGGATCAAGGCTCAAATAATGGGAGCCGATCAATACATATACAACTGATGATACATAAAGGCAGCCTCAATGGGAGGCTGAATAAAAATAATTATCTGAATAACTAATACATAGGAACAATGGAATTCTCATAGAATGCAATATGATAACAACCGATGCTCTGTTGTATATGGAGGTGTACATAACTGGAGGGACTCAATGATTGAGAGTCAGAATATATGTGGTACAATATACAACATCAAGTACTAGAGATACACAGAAGCATGAAACTAAGGGGATTCTAAACACTGTCGCCAACGAAACCTAGAAATCACAAGGGACATGAGACTGTATGGGTCCCAAAAATAGACTCACCAATGTGCTAGAGTCAGGTGACAATCGGGGTCTTCGACCAAATAATGAACGGACCAATACCCTATACGAATCTCAATGGTATGATAGTGTAGCTGAAGTCAAGCACATGAGACACAACCAACCCGAAAGACACTAATGAATCCTTCCAAGTGGTCCAAGGAACTTATCAATGAGGTGGATGAAACCAGGATACAGGGACCTCTGGGTCTATCCTCTGGAATAGATGTGTTGATGTCTATAGAGGGAGACCTGCAACTAACAAGGCAATGATGTTTCCTTGATAGAAGCATGAGGGGGATAACCAGAGATGTGGAACAGTTAGGGGAATGAGACACTGAATGGGGATTGGGGAAGGGGAGTATGGGGGACTCAAACTTCCTTTGTTAAGAGTATGATGACAAGGACGACCTAGCAGCAAATGATATCGACTCATGGGAAAGGGATCATAGATGGGAAACTAGGGAGATAACTGCAATGGGAAATACTTGGGGGAGTAACTGGAATAGTGATATCCAGGGGATCCAAGGGAGACTCATTGCAGAGTACTTTGAACAAAGGCGACCTAATGGGGGAAAGCTTCCATAATGTGAGATCATATGTAATGGTGCCTAAAGACAGAATTGCAGGTCTTATTCATAGTTTAAGGAGAATGAAGAAGGTATAGAAGTATGCTCAATATGACAATATCTCATGGAATTTTATCGATCCCAAGACGGTAAATGCTCGATGGTGTTTTCATTTTTAGAGAGTATGAAAATAGGAAGAAGACTCTAGTGGGATCTCTTTTTTTTACAATACTCTCCTAAGTCTGAAAAAGGATAAAAGTGTACAAAGGAGAGCTCTCCCTACAGAAAGGGGAAGAGAGACTTATTTACAGTAGGTAGTCCAACTAGGCCAGAAAAGGTTAAACCTATACTGACTGGACGATCATTCAAATAATTTTACGAGCATGAACAAAACCAAGTTTGCTCGGAGATATTTTCTTGATGAGAGGGCTAGAAAAGAGCTTAAAGACAACCCATAATGAGCTTTTTCATAACTTACAGTCCCAATTCCCAACAAAGTATAAAAGGATACAAAGGGAAACATTCCTAGCTGGAAGGTGCTAGAGTGGTCCTTATCTTTTGATAGTCTACTTAGTTCGAAAAAGGAGATAAACGAGGCCACATAGATGCCCTTTCAAATACTTTAAGGAGCATGAAAGGATGCAAGCATGCTTGATAATATTTTCATTCTTTTAGGAGTAAAAAAATAGCTTAATAGAAACTCCGTAATTGTCAATCAAGCAAGGAGGAAGTGTTCGATGTACAAAAGGGGATGATGTTAAGAGCATGAATAATATGAATAACAATGGAACATTGGTAGGGCTTCCTTGTGGGACGATGGATGGCAGTAAAATAAGGCCAAGTTTGTAGTATGGATGGAGCAGATGGCTTGTGAACATGCTAATATGTGCATGGGTGTTTCACATGGTAGCACATAAATCGAGGTGACTTCAGGAAATGACCCAAAAATTCCATAGTATAGCTCGAGACATGGGTTTCCTGAAAAGACAAAGGATGAAAAACCAAATCTAGTGGTACGAACGACGTAGAAAACAAACGCTGGGTGACTCTGTGGTGCACGAAAGAAAAATTAGACAAAATGGAGGCCTGTAAATAGGGGGACTACCATTAGAGGAAATCTGGGGTCTAAAATGGGCCTTATAAGAAAATGCCCCAACAATAAATTTTGTGAGTTGGAATTCAAGAACCAATAGAATTTCAATAAAATGAGTCAACCATAATGGTTGAATTGACATATTTGTCATAAAAGAAAACTACGTTTTTTGTTCATATTTTCGACATATCTCTTGTTTTTACTCAAATTTCAAGCTGGAGAGCTTGTTGGATGCATAATTTAATTCCGCATCCAACGAGTACCCACACTACATACTTTTGATGGAACTCGCTACCCCAAAAACAAGAAATACCTGAAAAAACATGATGATGACATCAACATCACATTTTTTCAGGTATTTCTTGTTTTTGGGGTAGCGGGGTCCGTCAAAAGTATGTAGTGTGGGTACTTGTTGGATGCGGAATTAAATTTCTCATCCAACAATCTCTCCCACTTAGAATTTGAGTAAAAAAACAGGGAGATATGTCGAAAATACAAACAAAAAAAGTAGTGTTTTTCATTCTTCCTCCGAAATTAATAACTATTATTTTATTATTTTAACCATTATTTTATTATTTTCCTTAGGAGGCCCATTTTAGACCTCAAATTTCCTCGAATGATGACACTTGTCATTTTCACTGTGCATTGTTGAGTTGGAGTGGAGGGCCCCAGAACACAACTGTTGATTTCTTCCGATCGGACCGACGATTTTCTGATCTGTGACTTGCAGGTAAGATCTCTCATCAAATCCTTCTTTTTTAGTGGTTTAGTTTTTGGTTTTCCTCACTCTGGGGGCCTTGGCTGAGCCTGAAGGGTTCTCAGGGTCGTGTCAGAATTTTCAATGGAAAAGGAGTGACCTAGGTCTCACTTATCAGGAAGACAGGTGTGAATCGGTCACACCCGTTGAGGAGAAACGAGCGACCTAGGTCGCACTTGTTCAATGGATAAGAATGACCCAGGCACATTTGTTTGGTGCTTTTGCATAATTTGGGTTGCACAAAAAGGACAAACAAGCGTGACCTAGCCCAGAATGAGGAATTTGCATGACTGGGTTTGACAGGGACTGTGTGTATATGCAGGATGCCTCGAGTTGCTTGGAAAGAGAGAGACATTAGGGACCTCCGAGGGGAGGTGAATGATGATGGGGTGGTACATGATACACTCGCCCAATTTGGTATGTGGAAGCTCTTCTAGATACCGTTGATGTGTTCAACAAAACTATTACTGGAAAATCTTGTGAGCTACTAGGACCAGAAGGCTGAGTGTTTCATGATCTAGGGTGAGTGTTTGGAGATCACCCTTTGCGATGTGTACTTTTTGATTGGCCTCTCACTACTGGGCGTTATCGATGACACTACGTCGAAGCTCCCAAGGGGGGTGTCGATGAATGCCCTTTACTCTAGGCATTCGTATGCCTCATATTTTGTGCAAACCCCATACATACTGGTGTGTGGTATCGAGAGTATGGAGACTCGAGCAGTGGCAGCTATGGTGTTGCGCATACTAGGATCGACGGGGCCGCATGTTATAAATGATAAATTAAAAACATTAAAATAGGTTAATCTAGGATAGTTTTAGTAATTAATGTAATTAAATTAAAGAGGTGACTTGGAAATTCACCTCCCTTCCCCACTTATGGTATAAATTACTCGGGGCACTTATTACGTAAGCATCTTATACATTATCATATACATATTTTTTTCTACACTACGTTCTCTACACCCATAAATTGTTCTTCACATGTTTTTTGTTCTTCCATTGGTATTAGAGCCTCTTCGCTCTCAACATTATCCCACCACCTTCCACGCTAAGCTCAATCCATACTCACACTCCATCGCTCCCACTTGCATCACTCCATCACTTCCACGTCACTCCACGCTGCGCCGCATCACTTCCACATTACTCCTGCTCCACACTACTGCCCCATGTCACCTCTCTCACTGCTCTCACTGCTCTCTCCGCTTTGCCTGCACCCTCTTCAATTTTCACTACCATTCCCCTCTAGATCGTTGCTACCTCTCTAGACCTTGAGTCCCTCCTCCCCAGCCAACCATCCCTCTCTCCTGCCCTATCCATGCCACCCCTGCTACCTCATCTCCTCTGCAATATAAAATCCTTCGCTCTCCTCCCATAGTTATCCTTCTACCTTCTTCACCCACAGTCACCACCAGCTCCACGTATGCTATTAATCCCACAACTTTGTTAAAGTTTTTTTTTTAAATAATATTTATTAATATGATTAATTACTAATATTATTATTAATTAAAAAAATTTATATTATAATTATAATAATAATTATTATAATTACTTAAAAAAAAATTGTGGCGAGATGGCATCATACAACGAATAAAAATAAATCCACGTTCATCACTGAGAAGATTCTAGCAATCACCAGATCAATGGGTGACTTAAATTCCCGGCTCGATCAAATCAATGAGAAGATTAACAAGAACTATGATGACCTCCATGCAAAGATCATACAAACCGGTGATGTTTTGACATCAAGTTGGACACAAATCACGTCACGAATCGACAATAGCGTCCTCACTTTAAGGGGTAAACCAAAATAAAATTTAGGAAGTTTTAACTTCCATCTTAGACATATTACAAATACCAAATAATCCGCAACCAAACTCTCTCAGAACACCGAAGCATCCAGATTCTCTACTCAACATGTCGTCCTCGGCCTCATATACACAAGGACGCCAAATATAGGGAAAGTCAAGTTACCCAAATATTACGGGGAAAAACGATAGTGCATAGTGTGGATTAAAAAATCCGAGGAATACCTACACATCCACAACATCCATTATGAAGGCGAGAAAATTAAATATGCCTCCATGCATCTAGAAGGAAACTCTTACAACTAGTACTTATGGTGCAATAATACTACAAGAATCTGTTCTCACAACTGGGTTAGCTTGTAGAATGACCTCATCAAAATATTCCAGGGCGTTGAAGAAAAATACTTCTTTGCCAAAATCACAAGGTTACAACAAAAAAATAGTGTCGATGAGTACACCTGTGAGTGGGATGCACTGTCAACTTGAGTTCTAGAGTTAACCGATGACCATCAACTACAGACCTACATACACAGTCTAAAACAACACATCCATGATGAACTAGAGTTACATAACATCATTACCATGGAGGAAGCATGACGTACAACCAGGATTATTGAAAGCAAATTCAAGAAATTCATTCATACAAATTTTGAGAAAGACGACTCCAAAAGGAGCCCCCTCCAATCAGCATACACATGAAATCCAAGATATACACTACCACAACTTCGGGAAGGAATGAAGCCCAATTTATAGGCCCAAAGAATAAAGGAAGGGCAATGTAAGTTCTGTGGAGACAAATCGGATCCTAAGCACAAATGCTTACAAAAGAAGTTGTATGCCTGTGAAGAAGAAGAAGCAGAGTTTGAAGTCGAGGAACCAATTGAAAATGATGCAAATAGTAAACAAGAATACCAAACAAAAATCGAGGATGACACCCCAACAATATCATTATCCGCTATTACTAGAATCTCCTAACTACAAACATTGAAGATTAAAGGATATATCAAAAAGAATAACGTTATAGTTATCATCGACACTGGAAGCACCAATAACTTTGTTAATGTTAACCTTACTAAAGTATTTAACCTATTTATTTTTCCAGCACCTAACATGAATTTTATGTTAGCAGATGGAAAGAATATTGATAATGTGGGAAAATGTAACAAGCCTCATGTTACAAATGCAAGAGTATAACTTAGAATCATATTTCTTTGTGGTACCGTTGGGAGGAGTTGACGTAGTATTAGGAATACAATGGTTACAAACCTTGGGTACATACTTTGCAAATCACCAAGAAATTTTTATTGAATTCCAGTCGTTTGGGAAGACACAAAAATTATACGGGTTCCAACCACCTCCGACACAGTTAATTACATCACATCATATGGAAAAGCTACTTCGGAAAGGCGCACCAACGTACATACTTCAATGTCAATAAATGGAGCTTCTAACATGTGAAGGAGATATGGAATAAAATCCAGAGATACAATAAATGATTCAAATACATCACAAGGTGTTTCAGGAGCTACCCATTGAGATTCCACCAAACAGAAAGATCAAACACATAATTGAAATAGAATCAAGGACAAAACCTTCCAGTAACAAACCATACAGATACCCGCATCACTATAAAATAGAAATCAAGAGGTTAACTTAGGATCTTCTGAAATGTGGAGTCATTTAAAAAAGAAGAATCCCGTATGCAGCTCCAATAGTGTTAGTATGAAAAAATGATGGTTCATTCAGATTGTGCATAGATTATAGAGGAATGAACAAAATAACTATCAAAAATAAATTTCCGATCCCATTCATTGATGAGATGCTGGATGAACTTCATGGGGCCATGTACTTCTCAAAATTGGATCTCCGATCTGGCTATTATCAAATAAAATTTAGAGTGGAAGACATAGAAAAAACTACTTTTTGCACTCATGAAGGCCACTATGAGTTCAAAGTAACGCCCTTCGGTTTGACTAATGCTCTAGCTACGTTTGAAGCCACAATGAACGAATTGTTCCAGCCATTTTTAAGGAAATTTGTACTAGTATTTTTTGATGACATCCTCATATATAGGAGAACATGGAAGGAGCATCTAGAACACTTGGGTCAAGTACTTACCATTTTGGAAGAAAACGAATTCTATGCAAAGAGGTCTAAGTGCACCTTTGGAAAAGAAGAAGTGGACTAACTGGGTCATAAGATATCGAAGGAAGGAGTCAAAGTCGATCAAAGTAAAATAAAAGAAATCATGGAATGGCCCAAAACCGACAACATATCGAAGCTAAGGGGATTTATAGGCCTAACAGGATACTATCGAATATTTGTAAATAATTACGCCCATAAAACTGCCTCTCTCAGAAATTTATTGAAGAAAAATTCCATCCATGGAATAATGAAGCAGAAAAATGCTTTGAAACATTAAAATGCATGATGTATTCAACACCTATATTAGCCAGGCCATACTTCACAAAATTTTTTGTAGTGAAATGTGACGCATCAGGTTTTGGACTAGGAGCAGTTTTGATGCAAGAAGGTCACCCAATAGCATTCGAAAGTAGAAAGCTCAACAAGTGAGAAAGTTTGAAGTCCACTTATGATAAAGAAATGATGGACATTATACATGCTTTAAAAAAATGGAGACAATACCTTATAGGGAGAAAAATACTGATGAGAATATACCATAATAGTCTTAAATATCTCCTTCAACAAAGAAACATTTTCAACAGAACAACATAAGTTGATAGAAAAAATCGCTACCTTTGATCTGAAGATATTACATAAAAGAGGGAAAGACAATATAGTTGCCGATGCTCTATCTAGGAAGGATGAAGTCCATCCATATGAAATTGCAGTCATTATTCCAGAGTGGTTGGATGAAATACAAAGACAATACACTAAAAACCCAAACACTTGTGCCTTAAATGAAGATCCGAATAGAGGTCCAAAATTCGAGTGGCGAAATGACATCTTGTGGTACAAAGGAAGGATCTATTTAAACCCAACATAAAGGTTTAAAACTAAGGTGATGATAGAATCTCATGATTCACCCTCTGTAGGACATGTAGTTTTTTTCAAGACATATTACAATGCCATAGAATCATTCTATTGGAAAGGAATGCATAAAGACATTAAAAAATATGCAGCCGAGTGTGACACATGTCAAAGGAATAAAAATGAAAACGTCATGACTCGAGGGCTACTTCACCCATTGCACATTCTGAAGCAAAAGTGGGAGGAAATTTCTATGGATTTTATTGAAGGATTACCCTTATCATATGGTAAGTATAAAATCCTTGTGGTAGTAGATCGAGTAACGAAATATGCACATTTTATGGGCATAAAGAAAATCAACTCTGCTAAGCAAATAGCTCAAGTCTTTTGTAAAAATATTTACAAATTATCTGGGTTTTCAAAATTTATAGTGAGCGACAGATACGCCAAATTCAAAAACAATTTTTGGAAGGAATTCTACAAGAAAACCTGGATCAATCTTAATATGACCTTAGTGTATCACCCACAGACAGATGGGAAAACATAAGTGGTCAACAAATGTCTAGAAACCTATCTCCGTAGTTGTAGTAGGGATTTCTCCCTTGCTACGGAGTAGGAACAGATACCTTATGTCTATAGGACGGAAGGGTAGGGATCCTGGTGGTGGATGCAAAGAAAATAGAAAGGAAATAGACTGAAACATAAATGGAAGTAGAAATAAACAAAACCCCTCTGCACACAAGGTTATGGGTTACGCTCCAAGACCCTGCATACAACTGTTAGGAAAGCAATAAACCCTGCAAGTAAACAATGGCAACCTACAAGAAGATGTTAAGCAATGAACCTGTAAACAAATACTAATAGAGAAAAAATACAAACTACCAAAGAAAAGACATAAAACAACATAGGTATACCTTCTGGTTGGAATGGGCCACCATGCCCTAGCTGGGAGAGCACCTCTCTTGAAAGGGGGAGATATGGCTCAATGGAAGGATGGAGGAGAGGGAGAGTGAATGGCTTGAGAGGAAAATGGTCTCAAGGCACTCACTCCAGTAGCATAACAATATGGAAGAAGGAATGAATTGAGAGTGACCCTCACCCCTCTATTTATACTTTTTTCTCAATACTTTTAGGGTTTTAAACCCCTGGTTGGGGCTTTAGCCCCCTTTTTGGGTTTTTAGCCCCTTTCACTCAATCTTTAGCTCTTTTGGGGGTATTAAGCTCCTTTGAGGGGTTTTATCCCTTTCTGGAGGTTTTAGCCCCTATGAGAACTATTTTGGCTCTTTTTAGGGGTTTTTAATCCCTTTTGCACATTTTTAAGCCTTTTTGAGGGTGTGGGGGTCAAACGGGGTCAAATGAGGGTTGTGTGTGGGTGTCCTTGGGTGGTGTAGGCCATGTAGAGTTGAGTCAGGGATTTTTTGGGTTAACAGATTGCCCCCTGATGTGTGAGGGCAGGAGCTCATCATATGGCTGATGAACATCATAGGATTTTCTTGGGGAGAGGTGGTACTTCCTGGGTTGGTGCATGGTGGATTTTGGTTTTTGTATTAATATGGTTCCCATCATTGGTTGAGATACAAATAATGTGTGACATGTATATGGATGAGGTGGGCATCCCCATGCTCGTAAGAATGTCAAAATAATAATGTGATATATGCTATATAATACTAGAGCCGATCATATACAACTAATGATACATAGTGGTTGCCTCACTGAGAGACTGAATACAATACTGATTTGAAGAATTGCTACATTGGACCCATGGAATTCTCATGGAATGCTATATCTTCATGATTGATGGACTACTAGATATGGAATGGTACATAGCTATATGGACTCACTGATGGAGAGTCAAAGTCTCTGTGGTACAAATATGCTGCATTTATCATAAATTTATATAGAAGCACTGTTGGGGCTTCTGAACACTTTCTCCAACGCAACCCGAAAATCATAAGGGACATGAACCTGTCGGGGTCCCTCTAATAGAATGATCAATGTGCTAGAGTTAGGTGACATTCAGGGTCTTCAACCAAATACTGAACAGACCAATACCCTGTACGAATCTCAACGGTGCGATGATGTAGCTGGAGTCGAGCACGTGAGAAACAACCATCCCGAGAGATATTAAGGACTCCTCTCAAGTGGTCCAAGGAACTCATCAATGAGGTTAATGAAACCAAGATATAGGGACCCCTGGGTCTATCCTCTGGAATATGTGTGTTGTCATCGATAGAGGGAGACTTGCCCCTGGTCAAGGCAATGGTGTTTCCTTAACCAGAAGCGCGAGGGAGATAACCGAAATATGTGAGACAATCTGCAAACTGACCCATTGAATTGGGGGGGTAGAGGAAGGGAAGGAGTTGAATAGGGGAAGAGGGAGTGTAGTAGACTCAAACTTCCTTTTCTCAGAGTATGAAAGTAGGGCAGGCCAGGCAGAAAATGAAACTAACTCATGGGAAAGGGATCATAGCTGTAATACTGGGAACGACACTGCAGATGGGAAATACTTGGGGGCGGTAGACACTTTTGGTATTGATGGGATCCAAGGAAGACACATTGCAGAGTACTCTGAACAAAGGAGACCCAAAGTGGGAATCCTGCCAAACTATTATTTGTGGGGTGGTGTCTAGAGACACCGTTGTGGTATGATCTTGTGGATTTTTGGTGAGCCCGAGAAAGTAAATTCTTGATGGTGCTTTCAATTTTAGAGAGTCTGAAAGCATGAAGAAGACTCCAGTGGGGGCTCTTTTTCGTTGGTAGTCTCATGTGCCTGAAAAAGGAATAAAGTATACATAGGAGAGCTCACCCATCCTATAGGGGATGAGAGACCTCTTTACCATTGGTACTCCAATCAGGCCGGAAAAGGTTAAACCTATATTGAATGGACGGTGATTCAGATACTTTTATGAGCATGAATGAAACCAAGTTTGCTCGGTAATCGTTTCTTGATGAGAAGGCTGAAAAAGAGCTTAACCACAACCCATGGTGATGTTTTTCGTAAATTTCGTCCCCTCTGCCTGAGAAAGCATAAAAGTATACAGAGGGGAACGGTCTTGGCTTGAATGTGCCAAGGTGGTACTTTTCATTTGATGGTCTACATAGTCCAAAAAAGGAGATAAACGAGATGATGTAGACACCCTTTCCTATACTTTAACGAGTGGGAAAGGAAGCAACTGTGCTTGACAATCTTTTCATTCTTTTAGGAGTCAGAAAAGAGCTTAAAAGAAACTCCATTATGGTCAACCGATCGAGGGGGCACTGATGGTGGCCCCATGTCGGGACAATGGATAGTGGTCCAAAGGTCATCCATGCAGTATGGATGGAGCAGGTGGCTCTTGGACATACATGAGATAGATCGTGACAGAGGCACATGAATCGGTGCGGCAGAGGCACACAAACCGAGATGGCTCTCGGACAGAGGTCAAGAGAGTTGTGTGTGAGTTGTGGTGGACAGAATTGACTACATATGATGTCAGTGCAAGTTCAGAGGTAGTTATGTGTGAAATTCATGCAAAATAAATGATCCATCCTCCGGGCGGAGGCCGGGAGACCCGCATAAGGTGCGGTGGACAGATTAGACAGTTATATGCTAAAGTAAAATGACGTGCCTTCCAGGCGGTGGCCTGAGAACCCACATTATTGGCGGTAGGAAAGTGTAATACAAGTATAGGTCTGGAGACACTTACATCACAATGATGTGGCTCGTAAACCAAGGTAACTTTCTGGAAGTGGTCCCGAAAATTAATTGTTAAACATGAGACGATGGTCTCGTTAGAAGATAGAAATTTGAGCCTGGTGGTGTGAGGGGTCTCTCGAATAGGCTCCAAGTGAATTTGAACTAGTAGCTAATGGTGCTGCCCCTAAATGGGGGGTTTTTGATTTGTGGTAAAAACGTTGCAAAAAAAAAGGGACAAGACTATAATACAAGATGAACTGCATGTCACTTAAAGAGGTGACGTTAGAGGGAAAGTGGTTTGGATTTCCAGGGGATCAGCTATCATTCCTTTGTGTGACATGATGAACCCTAGGAGACAGTCCATTGGGACACAGAAAACACACTTGAAAGGTTTCAAGCAGATCCTATACTTACAACACCATAGGAAGGTTTGCCGCAAGTTGTCTATGTGTTGTGCTTGCTTCCGTGACTGTGCAATGAGGTTGTCAAGATAGACCAACATGATGTGGATGAGGTCGTGGAAGTAGCATTTCATGGCATGCTAGAAGGTGGATCTAGCATTCTTCAGACCAAAGGGAATTACTCGATAGGAAAATGTACCCCATGGGGTTGTGAATGCAATCTTGTAATGATCTTCTTTCCTGATCTGGATTTGGTTATATATGGAAAACCTGTCCATGAAGGAAAAAACCTCATGTCCGGTGCATGCATTGATAATCTGATTGATGAAGGGTGTTGGGAAGTTGTCTTTTGGACATGCTCCATTTAGATCATGGAATTTTGTGAAAACGTGGATGGTACCCTAGTTTTTATTCATGAGAACAGGATTAGAAACCCAAGTGGTGTATGCAATGAGGTAAATGAAGCCGACTGTGCGCAACTTCTCTATTTCGGCTTTGACTACGGCCGCTTTGGAAGGATGGATGGGTAGTTGCTTTTGGCACATGGGGGCCACATCGAGCCATGTGTCAATGTGGTATTCCATGATGGATGGATCCAACCCGGGAATTTTAGTGTAAGACCAGGAAAATATGTCACAGAATTCTTGGAAGAGAGCTCTGTAGGCAGCGAATTCTTCCAGGGAGCAGGATGTTGGCCATGTTCCCTTCTTCGAAAGTGTCTGGTGCCAGAATGGTTTTTTTGAACTAGTTGACTTTCCCATGAATGAAATCTTTGGTTTCCACAAAAAACTGGTCAAACTGCGACACAAGTCCGTCGAGGAGGAAGAACGAGCAATTGTGCATGTCATCCCATGGGTATTATAGGGTGGTTAAGGATTCAAGTATCTCCTCATCATTATGGAAGCAATGAAGAGATAGGTTTGATGGACCATCGTTGGTGGTGGAGACAAGAGGGTCGGTAGAACTAGACATCATGTAAATGGACATGGTGTTCGAAGAAGGAGGTGGGGGGTGAACTTCTTTGATTAGGGTGATCTCAGATTCAAGGGAATGTTGACAAAGGTTGGATAAAGCTATTCGGAACTCGGACAAGTCTTGGTAGTGGTGAGAATAGTGTCCATACAAACCATAGAGGATGCAAGCATGGTTTGGTATCAATGACTTGTTTCTCACTATTGGCTTGCTTGGAAGTTCAACCACAGAGAGCTTTTCCATTGTATCCATGGCATCCAAATGTGTGCGGATTATGGGAATATCAGGGCAATTTTTCGTTGGATGGCCCTATTATTCATAGATGACACAAGGCAGGATCCATCGAAGTTCAGCGGTAGTTTTCGCGTTTCTGCCCCTGGCCCTTTTTCTGTGGGGCGGTGCGGGTGCGGGTGCGGTGGTTAGTTTTTGGGGGCCAGGTGGAGGATGAGATTCGAGTGCAATGGGTTGCATGGGGGTTAAGAATACCTGGGGCATTGGTGGTTGAGCCGGTGGATCAAGATACCACACGAGAATTCCCAATGTAAAGTTGGGTAAGTTTAAGGTGGCCATTACTGGCTTGCTCATGACACTAGGCGGGGAAAAGAGGAAGGGAATTGTGTGGACTGGGGAGGAGCATAGATAAATCCATGATGGTTTCATGTGGGGGTGAGGTTGTGGTGGAAACTACGCATAATGATGTCGCTTCAGATGATGCTGCGGCTGCTGATGATGCTGCGACTGTTGATGGTGTTGCAGCTGCGGATGGTGTTGTGGTTGCGGCTGCGGTTGTTGTTTGGGTGCAACAGTGCTGTATGAGAGCATGCATAAATCCATAGTCTCATTTGGTGTCGGTGGTGGTGACACTAAGGGGAAAGAAGCTATCATGGTGGTATCGACAAACAACCGAGGGCCCACATTCAACAATGGGGAGGCTGGTAGGTTGTCAACCATGGTGTTGACCGCAGGGATAACATTGGTGTGTGTGGTCACCCCTTGCAGATCAATGGTGTTGATCATAGGGATAACGTTGGTGGGTGCCATTAGCCCTTGTAGATCGTGATAAGTTAGTTGGTCAACCGTCACGATTTTCCCTTCGTGGGGGAACATCATGAGACGAAAAATAGTTGATGCTATGGCTCTCATGGCATACATATAACTTCTTCTGAGGAGAAGGTTATAGTCCAATTGAGTATTGACAACCTCTATGCCAATCGGTACTATCTTCCTGGCTAATGTGATGGGGACATGGGGGAGGATTCCTTAGGATTTAGTGGGATGGCCATCATAATCCCGTAGAGTAGTAGATGATGGTTGCAGAATTGGGGATCCAAGCTTCTGCCAGACTAGGGTAGACATAACGCACGTGGATGCCCCCTCATCCACTATGCACTGGTGCACGACCAAATTTTGGATAGACACTGAGATTTGGAAGGAAATGGTTGATGGCATCTGCGGTTCTCCATTCTCCGTGTCAAATGTGATCAACTTGGAGTCAGAGGGGTCCACGGCACCAAGAGCGGCTAGTAAGGCTTTCCGCTACGTTGGGAAAGTTTTGAGTACCTCAAGAGCGAACATGGTAGTAGGTGTTTGGGTCAAATCGTCCACAATGTTGTAGCTGACAACAGCTCTAGCTGTGGCATTGTTGGCAACCCGGCGTATGGGGGGGCACGGGAAAGGGGGTAACTGAAGAGGTGCATTGCTTGTTTTAGACGTAGATGCCACTGATGTGTCAACAAGTTTGGTGTTGATTTCGTACTGATTTCTTCTGGTTTGTAAATTGACCTCTTCATTTGTCATATCTAGCAGGTGGTGGACACTTGTTTCTTCCATGGGAGGTGCCCCCAGAGTGTTGGGATTGGGTTGGGGAGGGGGTGTAGTTTCCACCAATCCTTGGACTAGTAATGGGTTTTGGAGCACCATAGGAGGAGGTCCTAGTGGTGCCGGATTGGGTTGGGCTTGGTATGTTGTATTTGTGGCATGTTGAACGTCATTCCTAATGGCCTGTTCAGCATGACCCATGAAGGGACACTCAAATGTGTAGTGCCTATAGACCTCGCATAATGTGCATGGTTGGTTTGTACCCAACGTATCATTGCGTCTTGGTGCATTTGGTCATTGAGGATTTTGGGCTGGCCGGTCTGCTGCGGCATTGTTGGGAGGATTTGGTTGTTGACCGCTTCCCTGCGATGGATTGTTTCCTTGGTTCTGGGGTCGGTTATTCCTAGCTTTCCCTTGTTGGTTATTGGGGGCTAGCTGGTTGGGATGGTTTTGTTATGCAAACACTTGTCCCAATGGAATAGGTGGAGTTGGGGCGGGGGCTTGGACAGCTTGCACCGATGGTGCATAGTAAACTTGGGTGGATGCCCATGCCACAAATGTGGGAATTTGTCCCACGTATTGTTGTGTCTGCCAAGCTAATGCCTAGGCCTGCTGCGGTGGTGCAGGTTGTGCATAAGAAGTTGTGGCTCTGGATTGGGACATCATTCTTGCATAGTCCAGAGTTTGGTTTTGGTAGGAAAAACTAGGGGTGTTGCTTGGTTGTGGTGGTATTGCAGGTGGTGTTGGATGGTGCTGTGGTTGATGAGAGATAGAACCTATGATTCCATCTGCAGCATGGCATTCCCCCGGTGCATCTCGGTAAGAGATACCTACATTGGGAGCATCTGGGATGACACTGTAAAGGTATCCAGAATATGCATAGATCAAATCAAACTAATGGGCTTTCAATATGGCCTCCTCTTTGGATTGGGGACATTTGGATGCGACGTCCTTTGCTATAGGTGGTAGCAAATTTTTTAGGAACCAATCCAAGAACATCTTGTCATCAAGTTGGTTCTTGCACAAACTACAGCATCGCCGCTACTCATGGATGTGGTTGGTTATATGGGTTACAGTATTATGGTTACAAGATAACAAGATCTCCACCCATTCATCGTATCTAACAGGGAGTTGGAAATATTGCAGGAACATGAAAGCTAGGGAGTTGAAATCTGGGTACTTGGCTTGCGGTAGCTCAATGTACCACTTGGCTGTAGCACCTGTGAAGGTGCGTTGGAATAGTCAGAGTCTGATCAAATCATCTACAATGTTGTTTGATCAGCACCATAGGTGAAACGTCATGATGTGGTTTTGGGGGCACTCCCCTACCTTCCCTTCAAACTTGGGAATGTCTGAGGGAAGTTTGGTTGGCATGGGAGGCCAAAAAGTTTGATGGCGGATAGGGTCATTTGTTAACCGAGCCAAGTCAGGCAAGTTGAGACGTGTCATGAAAGGAAGGTTTAACCCAAGGTTGATGTGAGATGGTGCAGCCATGGTGGTGGGGTTTGCAGGGACATGATGCACTCGCATAACTGGGGGTACTTGTGGCACCATTGTGGACGGGCTAGTTCCCCCAAGTGTGGTGAGAGGGGCAGTGTAGGTGGAAGGGCCACTGCCCCCATGTATGATAGGAGGGGCAGTGTAGGTGGAAGGGCCACTGCCCCTAGGCATGCCAAATGGGATAGTGTGAGTGGAAGGCACATTGCCCCCATGTATTATAGGTGGGACAACTTGACTGGTCAATATGGGTGGTGGTAGCTGGCTTATGGCGGTTTGCATGACCATGCTGGGGCCACCTGCATGGGTGTTGGTGGTGGTTTGGGGTGTGGACATGGGTCCACTGCAAATCACTACGTCAAAAAATGGATCCAGGTTTGCATCATCCATGGGGTAGATGGTGCAGTGTGCAGATCTTGTTCAAACTGGTATGATTCTGAATCTGAATCAGAGGCTGTCTGGCCTTTTGATGGTGTAGAAGGTCACTCAGAATGGTATTGACGATGTTGGTTTAATGACCCAAACTATGGTGGTTCGCCTCTTAAGCGTGAGGAAGAATGTGGGGGATCAATCTGATCTGATTTGTATGGTGAAATCTGGTAATGATTTTTGGACCCCAGTTTTAATGGCTTCCTATTGGCTTTAGGTGGTCACTCGGCCACCAAGACTTCCAGAAGACAATGCTTGGCTTTTTCCTCATGGGAGTGCTAGTCAATCGGTGGGGGTCGTTGCCCGTTTTGCTTAGCAATTCCTCTTAGCTGCCAGCTACTTTGGGGTTCCTATGGTACTCCTCACAATGATTTTATGGGATAAGCCCAAGTACTTCCCATGGTTAAGGCAGTCAGGGACTTATGTCCTCAAAGACTGCATATGTTTGACTTAGTGTAAATTATAAATTTTAATGGCTCACTCAGTGTCATGAACTGAGTTTGGTTGGTTTATATGGGATGGTTTGTGTGTATGTATTTTATATTTCTGTTACACTTAATGGTTTCTTGTATGGTTTATGAATATTCCATAGAGATTGTTTGGTTTATTTCATAAACATGGGTAATGAAAGCAATACATTGTAAACATAAATTTTAACCACATGCCATACCTAAATCTGAACTATGGTAGCCTCACTAGGTGACTGCCTTACACCTATATTTCTCTTCAACCAGGAAAGGGTGCTTGGCTCTCAACATAATGGGACTAAGCCCATTTGTATATCCACAGGTCACCCTCTGGATGCAAGGTCGGTCAACAGGGAGGACACTGAGTGTCGTGAGAAGCCCTCCTTCTCTACCCCCTCTACCTTCCAAGTCACTCGTTTTTAGTGGTTTTGAAAAATGATAGGTGAAGTGCCTATTAATATATGAGCTTCACCCTTCATCTTATCCCAGAATACCCCGAAGGGTGATGACTGGGTAGAGGAGGAAGGGCTAGGCAAGATGTTGATTTTAATTACAATAATTTTTTAATCAAGCTTTGATCAGATTCATTAATCCATTAACCATTAAATTTAGCAGTGATTTACATAGGCTGCAATGAAATAAATAGATACTAAAATGAAATAAACATAGATTGATGGACAGAGGCAGATGAGCCACACTAACAGTCCCAATAGAAGCAAACAGTCAAGCCCAGAAATGGGTCACATACCTGTAGAGGACCTCTTTTTGCAAAGTGGATTGTGATCAAGCTGTGAGGAATTAACTCAAATAGTTGAAAACCCACTTCAGAAACAGACCCTTTTACCTCCAACCATGGGATGATTTGCAAATGGATCAACTGTTTGGGTAGACAATGAGTGCAAACACAGGTGAATTTTTAGAAATCTGGTTCGACCGTTTTTGCACAGTTGAGCGATTTGTAATTCACAGAACTGTCAACAGTAACCGGTACTGTGGCCGAGACAATAACAAAAATGAAATAAAAATATCAATCAACCTAAATAAGCAAAGTATAATAAACAAAACCCAGGGATCCAGTGGGATCGACCCGGTATGGTCACCAGTTCTGTAGTAGGGATTTCTCCCTTGCTATAGAGCAGGAACAACTACCTTCCGTCTATAGGACGGAAGGGTAAGGTTCTTGGTGGTGGATGCAAAGAAAACATGAAGGAAATAGAATAAAACAGAAATGGAAGTAGAAATAAACAAAACCCCTCTGCACACAAGGTTATGGGTTACGCTCCAAGACCTTGCATACAACTGTTAGGAAAACATAAACCCTGCAAGTAAACAATGGAAACCTGCAAGAAGATGTTAAGCAATGAACCTGCAAACAAATACTGTTAGAAGAAAACTACAAACTACCAAAGCAAAGACATAAAACAACATAGGTATACCTTCTGGTTGGAATGGGCCACCATGCCCTAGCTGGGAGAGCACCTCTCTTGAAAGGGGGAGCTATGGCTCAATGGAAGGATGGAGGAGAGGTAGAGTGAATGGATTGAGAGGAAAATCGTCTCAAGGAACTCACTCCGGAAGCATAACAATATGGAAGAAGGAATGAATTGAGAGTGACCCCCACCCCTCTATTTATACTTTTTCTCAAGACTTTTAGGGTTTGAAGCCCCTAGTTGGGGCTTTAGCCCTTTTTTGGGTTTTTATCCCCTTTCACTCAATCTTTAGCTCTTTTGGGGGTCTTAAGCTCCTTTGAGGGGCTTTATCCCCCTTTTGGAGGTTTTAGCCCCTATGAGAGCTATTTTGGCTCTTTTTAGGGGTTTTTAAGCCCTTTTGCACATTTTTAAGCATTTTTGAGGGTGTGGGGGTCAAATGGGGTCAAATGAGGGTTGTGTGTGGGTGTCGTTGGGTGGTGTAGGCCATGTAGAGCGGAGTGAGGGATTTTTTGGTTTAACAGTAGTTTCGTCATAGATAAACAAAAAGAATGGTTACAATGGTTACACCTTGTAGAATGGTGGTATAACACTACATATCACACATCGGCTAAGATGACTCGATTTCAAGCATTATATAGTTATGAACCACCTAGATGGAAGGAAAACATTCAAGGAAGCAAAAAAGTACCTACCGTAAAATATCAACTAGAAGAAAACCAATGAATCATGCACACACTCAAAGATAATTTAACTATGGCACAAAATTGTATCAAATAACAAGTAGACCAGCATCGAACTGAGAGAGAGTTTGAATTAGAAGATTGGGTATTCATAAGACTTCAACCATAAAGACAATTATCACTAAAACTACAAGGAAAGAACAAATTAGCACCTAAGTTCTATGGTCCATACCAAATTATATGGAAGATTAGCCGCGTAGCATATGAGCTAAAGTTATCGGAGACAAGTCGAATTGCAATGTCTTCCATGTATCAAATCTAAAAACATTGTTGGGTCAACATCAATCTGTTCAAACAACACTTCCCACTCTAGACGAAGAAGGAAAAATGATCTTAGAACCCGAAGCTATCATCAACATCAGACAATGGAGATTACACACTAGAATGATCAAGGAATACCTCATTAAATGGAAGAATTGCCCAGAAGAAGGAACATCATGGGAAACAGATTAATTCGTTCATCATTATCCGTCATTACTCTGCTTTGAGGACAAAGCATTTTAAAAGGAGAAGGCAATGTTATAAATGCTAACTTTAAAACATTAAACTAGGTTAATCTAGGATAGTTTTAGTAATTAATGTAATTAGATTAAAGAGGTGACTTGAAAAGTCACCTCCCTTCCCCACTTAGGGTATAAATTATCAGGGGCACTTATTATGTAAGCATCTTATACATTATCATATACATATTTTTTATACACTACATTCTCTACACCCATAAATTGTTCTTCACTCATTTTTTGTTCTTCCACCGCATAAGATCTCAGGCGATCAACTGCTGATGGTGGAGAGCGTGCTGAGGGGCACCTACTATGGGTGGGCCTAGATGTACTTGACCGTGGTTCATCGTGGGATGAACCATGCTATATTGGTGGGAGGGGATTTCTATTTCCCCTCGTTCTTGTGCTCATTTGCCTTTGAGCGAGTGCCTACACTGCGACCACATGTGGTGGTGCGTGATGGGGGACCTCGTGAGCCTTGCATGAGGAGGTGGTGCAAGATGATGATTAGAGAGGGAGGTGACTTGGTGGTTTTATTCTTCACCCAATATATTTTTCATAGTGGTGGCATCTTCCAGTCCTCATAGAGAACTATCCATATGCTGGTATGGATTACCAGGGAGACCCGAAGATGCCTCAACCTCCAGGGAAGGTTTGGGGACCTGATGATACATACACATGATTCTTTGTGGTTGAATTCATATATAGTGTTCATGTGTGTGATAGATACCGATGACATACTATGTGCATGTGCATACATGGGACTGCATCCGCCAGTAGGCTATTAGCGGTGTAGGGGCAGGGTGGAGGGTTTAGATCCACTCGCTCATGGACATAGGAGACACCGGAGTGCGACACTGGAATCAATGTGTCTAGATGTGGAGCATTTACTGGAGGGGGTCATCGACGATGGGTGGAAGTACCTTGATGACGATCTTATCACCGCATGCTACTGGGCTCCTCTAGAGTGGATCTCCCTTATGAGGAGGATTGTAGTCACTGCTGAGTATGTCATAGAAGCAACACATGGTAGTATTCCTATGGAGGAGGAGAGATCCTATGAGGAAGAGGGGGATACTAAGGAGGAAACAGAGTCTGAGGAGTATGACTCCGAATAGCAACTTGTGATGCTGCCTCCAATGCTTGTGAGCATGTGGATTTTTGTATGATATGTATGACCAACCGAGAAATCTTGTGGAGCTTCTCATTTTGTACCAAACATTATGATATGATATATATATGCACATGGATGCACCTTTTTATGTGTTTTTATGGGTTTTTACGAGTCTCTTTTATGATTACGATGATGCCTATATGATGTATATGACATATGTATGCATGACTATATGATGATGCATGATGCAGTTTTATTTCCTATATGTGATGATTGATGTGCCACTCTAGAAAGTAATTAGCCATTTGGTCTGCTACACTATTGTGATTTCGAGGAACATGTATGAATGAAATGGATTCAAAAAATCTAGTGCCCAGGAACTTTATAAAGAGGAAAGGATCATGTACTCAGTAGCAGTTATTCAACTGGGAGACAAGCAGCTGGGAGTCTAAGAAGACATCAAGGCGAGGAATACCCAAGTGGAGGGAGACATTCAGGATACCAATGACACCGTCGTACTTATCCTGGTTGTTGGTAGCAACACCAACACACATTATGTCGATATGGATCAAATCATGTGACGGGGAATAAATGACCCACGCATCCGAGGAGAGATTAGGATACCATCTACTTGCTCCATCAACGAAACCAACATAGCAAGGTAAGGTAGGATCCATCTGGAACAACTAAGGGAAAAAACTACGAGACTCATGGCAAGAATGATGCAAAAAAAAAAGAAAAACTATGACACAAGGGTACTCATGGTGAGCGACTTCAAGCATAGAACCTCTTGAGGTAGAGCCCATTGTGGGGATTGTTCAAGAGGTGGAATTCAGAGTCAGTGAGGAGATATACCCCCTTGTCAAGACATTGATGGATGACATAAGGTACATACCACATTGAATCAAACTTCCCTTTCCCAAGCTTATCATTGGCTTAGTCATAAACGAGGACTAGGTCCCCCTCGCTGAAGGTGCGTGAGTGGACGTGGGAGTCATAATGGGACTTCAATCAAATTTTGGCTGCTTCAATCATTTGTAGGGAAGAACACTGATCCTCATTGGCATGTTCAAGCATAAACAAGCATTGTGCTAATGGTGAGGTATCGGGTAGAAGCTCGAAGGAAAGGAAGAGTGATGGAATCTGACACTCAATGGGAAGGATCGACTCCACACCTTGGAATAAGTGAAATGGGGTAAAACTAGTGGCGGTTTTAGAGATTTCTATGTCCTCATGAAAGTGGCGCTAGGATAGATTAAGAGGATATTCCATGGTTGAGGAAGGGATAGGATGTATGGAAGTAGAGATCATGTAAATGGTGTTGGTGGTGTCCGAGGAAGAAGCCAGAGGGTGGATCGCTTAAAGGATAGTAATGTTGGACTCATAGGAATGTTTACGAAGGTCTATAGACATATGTCACATATGTGACATATGACCACATGTCTATTATGCCTATTCATGGTCATTGTACTCTTATGTATTTGGGACTGCTACACTGTATATTTGCAGTCATATGCTAAGATTTATCATTGTATTATATTGATGAGTGGTTGGTTCTTCCACCTGGGTCTTCATTACTCCACTTCTGGGACAGATATAATGTATTTCGACCATCATGTTACCCCTTTGACCTCACACATTAGGGGGAATATGTTATAGCTGACTTTACCACAATTGGTAGATCACACTTTTATGGACTCCCATGTCCCTCTATAGACTCTTTGGACCCCCCTTGCTCGAATTATACTTTGACGATCTAATAAATCCCTTAAAAAACACATGTTTATTTCAATATGCAGGTTTTAGCTTAAAATCCACGTGTACACGCATGTTTCTCCACTATATCCCACATACATAAGGAAACGTACACAAAAAGTAAAATATTTGGAGTTTTCCTCAATGAGTCCCGAATAAATTGACTCTTGGACTTCCATATGCCTAGAAACGCTCTGATTTGACCCTTCATTTCCTATTGATGGGATATATATTGAGCCTCTTGAATGTATTGGAGGGGGAGAACATTGGAGAGCAAGGAAACTATAGTTCATTTTTGCCTCATTTGCTTATGCTTGAGTCTGCATCCCTTTGTCCTTTTGAGCACACATTGCTGCTCTTACCAAGATTTCCATTGCTTTGTAATATTTCCATTGAGATGGAGGATTGAAGTGGTGGAGGCCCAGGTGGAGGAATCGGTTTCTCTGTTTCAACGAGGTACCGACATAGTTTGTCATTGTTATCTATGTTCATTATTAATAGAAATGTCCATTTCTTGTCCATTACATGTGTAGGGCTATGAATATTTTGATCCATGGGTATAGTTGTATTTGATTATACATGTTGGATCTATATATGTTAGACTAGGCCTAACATTTTAACATCTATCATGCTTTCCTTGTTCGTTGTTTTTGAGGGTGAATTGTAGGTACAAGCGCGTTCGAAAAGCTCAACAAGGATCTACTACAACCATCCGGAATAAGGTGTGTTCCGTATCCCTTACTGCTAGCCAAATTTGTTTCTCTTGCATATTGAAGTGGATTGATTTCTAGTGTCATTCAGTTTGTTGTGGTCTACCCTAATCCATAGGAAGTTTCTCTCCATAACAGAATTAACGACTCCACCAGGGAGGTTCCTTGTTTTTCTTTGGGGTTTGGGTGCACAATGTGCTTGACTTGCTCTCTGTTTCTCCCCTTTTATGTGTTGCATTTAGTGGTATGTTCATCCATTGACACTCCCCTAGAGTGGTTTGACCCTTGGCCTCATTTTTACCATTTTATTCTATGTATACACGGGTCAGAGTATGACCAACGTTTGTATATACACAAGCTGTCCTCAACCTAGTCGCGTACATATGCTACTTCTCTTTGAGCAATCGCATACATCCTTCATTTTGGTTGATTTTTTAATGTGGGAAGTTGTTGGGTGGTTTGTGAGTGTGGCTGGGTCTTCCTGGGTGTTGCCGCCTTTTCACACACCTGGATCACGTGGCAGAAATCTTCAAGCCACTCGGTGTGTCCTTGGGGGCAAGTCTCGAGTCAAGGCTGTCACCTTG
>LPNX010247356.1:117698-135566 GCA_001517045.1 Pseudotsuga menziesii
AGGTACTGATGTTGTCTGTTGACTACTTCTTTTGTGACCAGAGAACCCTTTTTCATTGATTTTTCTTTGAAAGTACTTATAGTCATTTATCTCCTTTTTTGTTTTGCCATTAGTGCATTAGTCTTTTTGTCTCGGTGTCTTGCTTGGCTTATCTTTGATTCCTTTTGCAGAGACTGAGAGTTTTAATGACTTTTATTGCATTTTCATTCTTTTATATTGAAAAGAAAAAATAATTATATAGTTGCATTCTTACTTGTATTTCACATATGGATTTAAGGAGGTACTTGCATTGGATTTCTTGGATGAGAGTTGTGCATTAGAGGAAATTTGGGGTCTAAAATGGGCCTTATAAGAAAACGTGCCAAAATAAGTTTTTGTGAGTTGGAATTCAAGAACCAATAGAATTTCAATAAAATAAGTCAACCATAATGGTTGAATTGACATATTTGTCATTAAAAAAAACTACTTTTTTTGTTCGTATTTTCGACATATCTCATTGTGTTTTTACTCAAATTTTGATCGGGAGAAATTGTTGGATGCGGAATTTGATTCCACATCCAAAGAGTACCCACACTACATACTTTTGATGGACCCCGCTACCCCAAAAACGAGAAATACCTGAAAAAGAGTGATGATGACATCATCATCATGTTTTTTTAGGTATTTCTTATTTTTGGGGTAGCGAAGTCCATCAAAAGTATGCATTATGGGTACTCGTTGGATGCAGAATCAAATTCCGCATCCAACGAGCTCTCCCGATCGAAATTTGAGTAAAAACACAGGGAGATATGTCGAAAATACGAACACAAAAAGTAGTTTTTTTCTTTCTTCCTCCAAAATTAATCAATATTATTTTATTATTTTAACTATTATTTTATTATTTTCCTTAGGAGGCCCATTTTAGACCCCAAAATTCCTATAATGGTTTAGGATTTCATATAGGAAGGGTTGCATTGACATTTGAAGGAAACTTCATGCATCTCATGTAGTGGCATACCCTGTTTACCTCATTAAATACAACTTGCACTTGCAATTGATTGTTAGTTGTGCATATTTAATTCATTTGCTGAGTCATAATATCACTAGTTGCACGACCATTTCCTTTGAGTATGTTAACACTCTATTTTTAACAGTTGATTTAAGGGCCTGGTAGGAGTTCGATGAGGGTCCCATTCCCTCGAACTTCATGTGAATTCCCCTTCAGGTTATCAGAAGTGCAAGGCAAAGAAGAAAACGAAAGGTGTAGTGAAGGCATTGAGAAAGGATCGAAATCAAAGGTGGAGATTAATCGGAGGTGGATCAATGGATCCAAACCATTTTGTGCGAGCAGACATGCTCGACCAAAGCTGCATTTTTGGATTGTGAAATGGGTTAAAAGTTGGGAACATCCTACGGTCAAGATGAGATCTGAGGTAGATCTATGGCCTCAATCAATTTCACAAGCCATACATGCACGGGTAAAAGCTGCGATTTCAAATCGCAAAGGAGGGGTAGCATTCGTGAAGATCAATGGCCGAGATAAGAAAGGAGAGAAATATGCGGCCACAATTTATTTCATAGTGCGGACTAGCACAAATGAATACCAAAGCTTCTCATTGCGAAAGATATTGGGGCCCACTTAGATCTACGGCTGTGTGAAGGATCGGTTGCGATCGACGGTCAAGAACATGTCACATTCCAGAACTTCCCGTGGCATTCAAAGGAGAAAAGTTGGCCGCAGAAGGTATGGAACATGGATGGTGGACATGAAATATTCCTCGGATAGAATGGCTGAGATAGCTCCCAGGGTACGTGATTTCACATCTAGTGTGAAGATGAAAACAGAGGAGGCATTCACACGTGTAAATCTGCCCTCGTTGCAGACCGACCAATTCCTCCGACACCATTCAGGATCAGCCTAAGGTGGAAGTCTTGTCCAGCGACGCTAATTTCCTTGGTTCACAAGTGTGGCACGTGGTTCACTGTGAAAGGAGCCTTGAGAAAGATAGAGGTTTGATTCGTTGAGGCAACAGACCTGGAATTTACACTCGGTCGAGGGATGTGATGAACTAAAACATCCCGATGTCACCGTCACGGTGATTGAAAGGGCATGAAAGGTCAAATCCACAGCCCTTGAAACCAGCTTGGTAGCCATGTGGGAATTGTTTGGAACCTTTCCCATATCAGATAATATGATAGCACGTCAGAAGGACTAATCTCCATCCTGGCATTGCTCTTGCCAACCATCATAGTGACCGATATTCTAAGGGTATAGCTCTTTCTAAGCCGTGTCGGATCGCCCTATATAACGCCATCCCCCTGAGATATTTTGAGACGTGGAAACGTGTAGATGATAAGAAGTATAGAGTTGAATTCCGAGAAGTGTCGAGTTCCTTCACAGACAGCCATGACTGTGTGGTTCGATAAGTTAGTTCGATAAGGGGTACTCTTGGTAGGCAAACATAGATCTGTGTTTTGGTTATCCATACCAGAAAATTGCCAACCATCGGGGCACAAATGTTAAACACTAAGGGAGGTTCACCCGCTTCTGCACAACCCAGTCTCTGGATGTGCAGTGCATGGGTTTTGATGTCCCAATGACATCCCTCCAACACTCCCAGTTGCAATCACGACCTTCGAAGTCCCAGCTCATAATGGTGGCAGAGCTGTTGGAGCAAATGCTCGTACTGGGACCACGTGGGTCCGGAGCCTTCGACACCACCCCTAGGATCTCCACTTGGTTGCTTGTCGTGGGCGAGGAGAGGGTCAAATGCACAACCAGCTGTATGGCTCGTGGGAAAACCCTCCTCGTAGGAGGAAGAAAGGGGTACAAGGATGATAAGCTCCTTAAGTCGTTTATCATCACTAAGTGCATGACCACCTTCTTTCCAGCCTCCTCCTATAACAGTGTTACCAGACAAAGGATGGGTCGAAAAAATGATCGGGTGGTGGATTCAGGTCTTCTTGTCAGCCTTTGGGTGACGTGGTCTGTAAGAAGCAGAAAGATATACCCGAAGCATCCTAAATAAACAATTGGCCGTCATCATGCCTCATGGAAACCGCTTTCACGAAGTGGAATGGAAGAACGCCCTGTGCTGTTAGTCTGCGTTATCACGCACCGTGTCTCCATAATTTTTATTGTTATTTGTAAAATGTGGCGATAGTCCCACTCATTGTGCTGTTAATGCATGATAGTGACTTGTAACAATTTTCAAATCGGTAGTCTCAACATTAGAATTGTATAAATACACTCCCGATAGAGGGAGAAGGGAGTTGGTTGGATTGGGAAACATTCTAGGGATGAGGCTCTCCATTGTAAATAATATTTGATGCCTGTTTTATGAATAAAATTGCAGAGGAGGAGTTTTTTATCATAGTAGAGATTCATGTGTCGTTGCTTTTCCCAATATGTATCTTCTTTTACGTGTAATGTATTTCCTTTTTTCACTCCATTCTGTTGATTGATTTCATGTCTGCAACTTAGGGTATAGAAATTATGAATTCATAGTCATTATGCTTCGGCTGTTGTTCCAGACATTTATCAACTGTTCTTCTAAAGTTGCGTGGAATTCATCTCACTGGTGCTCCACGCGATGGGATGTTCTCTCTCTCGTCCTCCAATCGCCCACTAAATATCTCCTGATTGGGAGATCAACGGAAACCTTGCCTCTGTTTGCAACCCTACACCTTCCTTTCCTCTTGCAAGTGTTCACTACGTAGGTTATCGACTCCATTTCCAATGGTCCCTTACCCTGGTAATCCCACCTCACATATCGCCTTGATACACCTTGTCCCATTCAGGATCCTGGCCCCTTGATTATCCTTGACTGAAAATCTTACGCAGAGTAGACTTCGAAGACAAATGAGAGATCCCTCTTTGACTACACATATGAAAATCACAGTATAAAGTGGTTTTGCTATTTCCCAGGAGTGAGGCCCCTCCCCTCTTTTGTGCTCGACCTTGGGGGCTCAAAAATCCTAGTGCCAACAAACTGGCACCGTTTTCGGGGATGAAATTGAAGATCCTCCCTGGGAAGAATGACAAAGATTCATATCTGGTTGTTGATGGTGAACAATTGACCAAACATCAAGAAGGTTGAGCACTTTTCACCTGGTGACTCCACTCTTGAAGGATTCAGACTACAGCGACTCCACTAGTGGTGTGACCCGGAAATCAAATGGTCGAGGAGAGCGGGAAGATTCCGTTTGGACAAGGGACCCCTTATAAAGCTTAGAAATGCATGACAAAAGGTCCAAATACTCGGGTCTGCATTTCTTTTAGGATGACTTATCCTATCTTGTAATTTTGCTCTTATATTTTCCCAGATTTATCAAAACAACCTTCTATGGTTCAGCTCATTTTGAACAAAGCTATGTATATATTCCTGTTTATCCTTCTTTATGAACCGAGAGCATTGTGTCTTCTTGTACATCTGATTATGGCCTAGATTTTTATCCAGGGGATCACGATGTCAAAGGACACCCTTGTGAAATCCATGAGACCTCGGACGATAGCTTGGATATCGTGCCTAACCTTGTCTCTCCTATTTCTCTAAGACGATACAAACCACTACAACTACCTCCCATCGTCCATGATTTTCCCATGAGATATTACAAGTACCTCCCCAAGTTTGACAGAGAATCCCAAGACTTGACTGCTAAGAAACATTTACAAGCCATTGAGCATTTCTATGACCTTTTTGAGATAGATCATGATGATGTATGCATGCGGGCTTTTGCCCGTCCTTGCAAGGGGATGCCAAAGTATGGTTTAAACATTTGCAGCCTAAGTCCATCAACACTTGGGAAAAGTTTTCTTGCACCTTACTGAATTTTTGGGGTAGGAGAAGGCCATTGGAGCAAATACTTTCAGAGTTTTATTCCTCGAGGAGGCATGAGGATGAGGCCATATATAGTTTTAACAGAATATTTGCAATCTTTTATTATAACATGCCTAAGGAAGTCCAACCTCTTGAGAACACTGCTAAGATCTATTATGTCGCCGCCTTTCCTTCTGACCTGTCCTTCTTTCTTTTGGAGAGAAAATCAACCACCCTACAGCATATGTTCGCTGATTGTTTGGAGGTTGAAGAAAACCTTTAGATGTCTAAGAAATTGTTATATCAGGACAGTGGTGGTGAAATAAAAGACACATTCAAATTGGTTGGGCCCTACAAGCATAATGGGAAAGTCTGTTGCATGTCAAAGCTGTCTCCTGGTATGCAGAAAGATGACCGGCATGAGGCAAAAGCAGGCAGTCCTGTAGGATTGTTCTCTGAAGATGGTGACCTGCACCGTTCCTAGTCTGCAAAGGATGATTTTAAGAAGGATTTTGGTACGCCTGCATACGATGAATATGAGGAAGAGTACCTGCAGAATATTCCTGACGAGCTAGCTATTGAAACAAATCCTGCTAATGAAAGGAATCAAGATGCAATGCAAAGTCAGAAGGTTGAAGCCGAGAAGGGTGATAAGGGCACTGGAGGTTATAGCCTACCCTTGTGTTATGCCTCTTTTGAATTAATATGACTCATGATTAAGGCCTCCAAGCAAAAGCAGAAAGAAACAGAGATGGTGTAGACCAGAAGCCTATACAAGAAAGAAGACGATAAGAAGAACCAGCCAGGCGATTCCCTTCATGCTACTAATACATTGGGAATCTGTAGTGAAGGGACAAGCTATGAAGATAGATGCAACAGCCTCCAAATAAACACATTTTCTGATATTTTGCCTTCAGTAGCGCCACCTCACATAGGAGGAATATGCCTACTTAGTTCCACCAAAGAAGTAGGGGACCTCCCTCTTGAAGCACACCAAGCTCCTGTTACAAAAATTTCAAGCAGAAAGCGGGATGTTCCATTGAAGAAAAATTCTGTGGGTCCTTTTCTACAATATTCCAAGTGTAAGCCTGACGAATCTCTAGAAGAAGGAATATTTGGATGACTTTCCCATGAGTAGGTGACAGAGTGTACTGGAGGTTGTCGTAATTTCTATGACCTCGTGGCCGAATACATGGAGGGTATGGGCGAAGGCAGTGATTGGTTGCGTCCCTACTTTGAAGATCAGTTTGTTTATCATTTCCTTCTCCCATCATCTATTTCATTTTTGTCCATCAAGCACAATGAAAGAACAAAAATATTAGGCAAGTGGCTTGATTGGCTTCATTGGAAGTCTGATTTCACTTAATCAGATTTGTGCACAAAGTTAGGTAGAGTAGGTAGGAAAAAATAAGCTCGGTTGTTATCGGGCATTTCCTTCATTACTGTTTTAGTTTGCTTTCACTTTTTAGTTACCAGCACAAGTTTATAGTCACCGGCATGATCTGCAAGAGTGGCACGAATTCGCTGAAGCAGTAACTCAAAGTAGAATGGAGATGTCAAAGGAAGATTGAAGGAAGCCCAATGGTTTGGAACTTGGTATACGGGGGTTCTTTTCTACCTCACTAGGAGGATAGCATCCCTCAAGGAGCCAGTTGTTAACACTCAATTTTTTACAGTTGATTTAAGGGTCTGGTAGGATTTCGATGAGGGTCCCATTCCCTTGAACCTCATGTGAATTCCCCTTCAGGTTATCAGAAGTGCAAGGAAAACAAGAAAATGGAAGGCGTGCTGAAGGCATTGAGCGAGGGTTGAAATCAAAGGTAGAGATTGATCGAAGGTGGATCAATGGCTCCAAACCATTTCGCGTGAGTGGACATGCTCGACCAAAGTTGCATTTTTGGATTGTGAAATGGGTTAAAATTCGAAAGCATTCTACGGTCAAGATAAGATCTGAGTCATATCTATGGTCTCAATCAATTTCGCAAGCCATACATGCACAGGTAAAAGCCACGATTTCAAATCGTGAAGGAGGGGTAGCATTCGCGAAGATCAACGGCTGCGATAAGAAAGGAGAGAAATATGTGGGAACGGTTTATTTCGCAGTGCAGAATAGCATGGATGAATACCAAAGCTTCTCATTGTGAACGATAGTGGGACCCACTCAGATCTATGGCTACATGAAGGATCGGTCACGATTGATGGTCGAGAACATGTCACGATCCAAAACTACTTGCGGTGTTCAAAGGAGAAAAGTTGGCGGAAGAAGGTATGGAACGTGGACGATGGACATGAAAGATTCCTTGGATCAGATGGCTGAGATAGCTCCCAGGGTATGTGATTTCACATCCAGTGCAGAGATGACAGCGGAGGAGGTGTTCACGAATGTAAATATGCCCCCGTTGCAGACCGGCTGATTCCTTCGATGCCATTCAAGATCAGCCTAAGGTGGAAGTCTCGTCTAGCGACGCTAATATCCTCGGTTCACAAGTGTGGCATGTGGTTCACCATGAAAGGAGATGTGAGAAAGATAGAGGTTTGATTCGTTGAGGCGACAGACCTGTCATTTACAAACGGCCGAGGGAGGCGGCGAACTAAAACATCTCGAAGCCACCATCATGGTGATTGAAAGGGCATGAAAGGTCAAATCCATAGCCCTTGAAACTACCTTGGTAGCCATGTGGGAATTGTTTGGAACCTTTCCCATATGAGATAATATGATTGCACATCAGAAGGAATGATCTCCATCTTGGAATCACTCTTGTCAACCATCACAACGATCGATATTCTAAGGGTATAGCTCTTTCTGAGCCATGTCAGATTGCCCTGTATAACGCCATCTCTCGGAGATATTTTGAGACGAGGAAATGTGTAGATGATAAGAAGTATAGAGTTGAATGCTGAGAAGTGTCGAGTTCCTTCATAGACAGCCATGATTGTGTGGTTCGATAAGTTAGTTTGACAAGGGGTACTCTTGGTAGGAAAACATAGATCTGCGTTTTGGTTATCCATACCAAAAAATCGCCAACCACCGGGGCACAAATGTTAAACACCAAGGGAGGTTCACCCGCTTCTACACCACCCAGTCTCTGGATGTGCAGTGCATGGGTTTTGATGTCCCAACAATGTCCCTCCAACACTCCCAGTTTCAGTCATGACCTCCAAAGTCCTAGCTCACAGTGGTGGAAGAACTATTGGAGCAAATGCTCGTACTAGGACCACGTGGGTCCGAATCCTTCGGCACCAACCCTAGGATCTCCACTTGGTTACTTGGTCGTGGGCAAGGAGAGGGTCAAATGCACACCCGACTGCATGGCTCATGGGAAAACCCTCCTCATAGGAGGAATAAAGGGGTACAAGGATGATAAGCTCTTTAAGTTGTTTATCATCGCCAAGCGCATGAATACCTTCTTTCCATCCTCCTCCTACACTAGTGTTACTAGATGAAGGATGGGTCAAAAAAATGATCAAGCGGTGGATTCGGGTCTTCTTGTTAGCCTTTGAGCGACGTGGTCTGTAAGAAGCAGAAAGATATACCCGAAGTAGCCTAAATAAACAATTGGCCATCAACATGCCTCATGGAAACCACTTTCGTGAAGTGGAATGGAATAAATCCTTATGATGTCAGTCAGTATTATCACGCACCGCATCTCCATAATGTTTATTGTTATCTGTAAAATGTGGCAATAGTCCCACTCACTGTGTTGTTAACGCATGTTAGTGAATTGTAACAATTTTCAAATCGGTAGTCTCAACATTAGAATTGTATAAATACACTCCCGATAGAGGGAGAAGAGAGTTGGTTGGATTGGGAAACATTCTAGGTATGAGGCTCTCCATTGTAAATAAGATTTGATGCCTGTGTTATGAATAAAATTGTAGAGGAGGAGTTTTTTATCATAGCAGATATTCATGTGTCGTTGCTTTTCCCAATATGTATCTTCTTTTACATGTAATGTATTTCCTATTTTCACACCAGTCCGTTGATTACTTCCATGTCTGCAACTTAGGGTATAGAAATTAGGAATTCATAATCATTATGCTCCAGTTGTTGTTCCAGACATTTATCAATTGTTCTTCTAAAGATGTGTGGAATTCATCTCGCTGTTGCTCCATGCGATGGGCTGTTCTCTATCTCATCCTCCAACCGCCCGCTAAATATCTCCTGATTGGGAGATCCGCAGCTACCTTGCCTCTGTTTGCAACCCTACGCCTTCCTTTCCTCTTGCAAGTGTTCACTATGTAGGTTCTCGACTCCATTGCCAATGGTCCCTTACCCCGATAATACCACATCACATTTCACCTTGATACGCCTTGTCCCATTCAGGATCATTGCCCCCTGATTATCCTTAACTGAAAATATTACACAGAGTAGACTCTGAAGACAAACAAGAGATCCCTTTCTAACTACGCAGGGCTGAAGGCGCAGTCTAAAGTGGTTCTGCTATTGCTCAAGAGCGAGCCCCCTCCCCCCTTTTGTGCTCGACCTTGGGGACCCAAAAATCCCGGTGCCAATAGAGTAATCACAAACTTTAAAATAAACGCTTAATCTAAAATGAATTAGAATTTTTATTTGATAGTGGTGCATCAACAAGATTACGTTTTAGAGTCTTGGAATAGGTTTTTGTGAGTAAATTCCTCCAATACTACTAAACAAAACAAGTAGGTGTCTATGTGAGAGAGTGAAATCCTTGGTATAATTAGTGTTCTCAGGAGGCTCCACTTACATAGGAGTTAAGCACGAGGCAACGTACACATTTGTGGTGGGGATATCCCCTTGCCACTCTCCATGCAACACTAGATATACTTCTAGGATATTATTAGTAAATAGGGGATTTTGAGGTACCTTTAGGGATTTTGAGCTTCAGGAGTTTTTACCCTGCCCATACGGTAGATCACTCATGCAAATTTCCACCAGAGCATTTTTTATATTGGGGTGACCTTAGTTTCCTTACCTAGGTATCGCATGGGGGTACTTGTAAAGGTTATTATATGAGTGTCTTGTCCAGGTAGGGTTCGGACAACACAGTTGCTTTATGCGTTGAAGCCAAGGACTATTATAATTGGTTACACACCTCTGCCTATAGTGTATGGGAGTTTCAGGCCTCTCCTAGGAGAAGCATACCTGCTACATTTGGGAGCTCATTTATCCTCCCTTTTGTCTTGTTTGCATCTGGCTTAGATTTTCTTAGGAGTTTTCTCTTTGTGTGCTAGTTGGATTTAGGGATCGCGGTTACTTGGGTATATTTATGTTCTCTTGAGTTTGTGTCCTTTTATGTTCAACATTCCTGATATCACTACTAGTATCCCGTCACATGCTCTATGTCCTAGTGCGGACCCTCCTGTTGGAATGGGGGGCACCACAACCCCTTACCTTGTTCATAGATTCGAGAGTGGTCATATTCCACCCTCTACTCCATTTGTGGAGTATTTTCACTCCTTTCTCCTGGTCTTAACATCAGTTTTCATTCTTATGGGGGTGGTAATGGATACATGAATGTTGCATCTACACCTTACATTCCTGCTTATGTCCCATAGTCCACCTCACTATTTCCTTTGAATGCAGTTGTCATGATCAATCCTCCCTATATCCTATTGTTTGGACTCTTTATTGACTGTTTCCAGTTGTTTTGGACTAATATTGTTGTCATGCAGGCTTCCATTTTTGTACACTCTCACTGAGGTATTGACCTGTTTGTGCCTATTACAGGTATAATTTCAAACTAGAATATAGGATAGGATCACATTTCCGCTTGCATTTTGTATCTCCTTATGACCATGTCACCTTAACTATAGGTATGAACTCACTTCGTAATGTTATGGAACCATCACACTGCTACTAGAAGTAGTGTTACGTAAGTGGTAGAGCCTTCCTATTCATGGGAGCCCTAGGTAGATCCTGCTTTGTCATTTGGTACCCATGCTAAGATTCTTCCCTTAGGTCTGGGAGTCCCTTTGTAGCAATGCCACGTCTTTAAGAAAGAACCTCATATTCTCTCTTGAACCTTATGTTGGCCATCTCCCGTAGGGTCTCCTATTTATATCAAGTTGTATTTTCATTATCATGCGCTTGATTTCCTTATTGAGCTTTACGAAGGTTCCCCACTTTAGAGTTATAAGCCATATAGCCTGAAATTGTCTCAATCCTAGCCAAGAAGATCCTTTTATATATCATTTGCAGCTTGATCATACCCTACTCGGAGGAGACTTTCCCATGAGTGTCCTTATCCTACACATGCTTCCTTGCATTAAGCATAGGTTTGTTCCACTGCTTGGAACTTGTTTGATTTCCCGTGACACTCGTCTCCTCCTAGATATGTACTATAAGAACTTTTATATTTTTTCAAGCTTCCTAATTTGAAAAAGTCCAAAAAAATAAAAAAAATAAAAAATTCAGACGAGAAATGATATTACTTTTGGCAGTTGTCGATTCGTGTTGCCTTTGAATAGAGAACTATATATTCCATCCATTGATTGGGTTATTAGTATGAATTTAGGAGCTGTACTCATTATTATGAGTTTCCTCCACCGATTGGTTATGCTTCCAGTCCCTATGGAGCCTCTGTAGATGCCTCCTATGTCATAGAGTTGTCCCAGTTTACATGTCGAGTCTATGCTTCCTGTCAGTCACCATATGCCTTATGCTCTTGTTCGAAGGAAGTTTTAGCCTAAGTCAACAATTCCTCAGTTATCTTGTCTTTGCATATTGACCATTATCAATACAGTTACTAGTTTGTGCACATATTGTTCATTTGAGTTCTTCCAAATTATCCAGCGTTTCTATGTACCTCATGTTGGTTGATGAGCGATGCCTTAATTCCGTCCTTCCATCAGATTCCATTCCATCAACTTTAGATCATTTATTATGGAATAAGAGTCTAGAGTCCATTGAGTTCCTTGAGACTTGCAGTCATCGGTGACAGGAAATGATATTACTTTTGGTAGCTGTCGAGTCTTGTCGCCTTCAAACAGAGAACTGTATATTCCATCCATCAGTTGGGTTATTAGTATGACTTTAGGATCTATACTGGTTATTATGATTTTCCTCCACCAATTGGTTATGCTTCTAGTCCCTATGGAGCCTCTATCGACGCCTCCTGTGTCACAAAGTTGTCCCATTTTACATGTCGAGTCTATGTGTCCTGTCAGACACCATATGCATTAAGCTCTTGTTCAAAGGAAGTTTTATCCTGAGTCAACCATTCCTCAGTTATCTTGTCTTTGTAGGTTGACCATTCTCTATATAGTTACTAGTTCATGTACATATTGTTCATTCGAGTTATTCCAAATTATCCAGCATTGCTGTGTACCTCGTGTTGGTTCATGAGCAATGCCTTAATGCTCTCCTTCTAGAAGATTCCATTCCATTGACCTTAGATCATTTACTTTGGAACAAGAGTCTAGATTCCATTGAGTTCCTTGAGACTTGCAGTCATCAATGTCCCCTGATCGATGGATTCTTTCAAGTGTTCGACCTTGACACATCTATTCACACTTGTTGGATTGTACTCTATACCTTGATTCCCATTGTCATTATCAGTGGGATATCTTGCGTCTGTGAACGGTTTACATCAATGAATGGTAATAAGACGATGGACCATCATGTTCGACCTTGAAACCCTTATTCATGTAATGGGACATGTTCCAGTAGTGGTTTGCATAGAAGACCTCTGAGCTTGGTGGCATTCCGCATATGCTACCTCCTTGATTGTGCCAGTATTCATGAGATGTAAGCTCTTGTGCTCATATTTTAGTATATTATCAGATATCTTCATCCATTCTGAAGATATTGTTGACTATATATTGTACGTGGCGATGACCACATGTGAGATATTTCTATTATGCTTATTCATGGCCATTGTACTCTTATGTATTTGGGACTGCTACACTGTATATTTGCAATCACATGTTGAGATTTATCATTGTATTGTACTGATGAGTGGCTGGTTCTTCCACCTGGGCCTTCATTACTCCACTTCTAGGATGGATATAGTGTATTTCAGCCATCATGTTACCCCTATGACCTCACACATTAGGGGGCATCTGTTATAGCTTATTTTACAACACTTGGTAGATCACACTTTTATGGCCTCCCATGTCCCTCTGTAGACTCTTTGGATCCCCCTTGCTTGAATTATACTTTGATGATCCAATAAATCCCTTAAAAAAATCTGTTTATTTCCATACGCGAGTTTTAGCTTAAATGCCGCGTGTACATGCATGTTTCTCCACTGTTGCCTGCGTACATTGGGAAATGTGCACAAAAAGTAAAATATTTGGATTTTTCCTCAAGGAGTCCCAAATAACTTGACACTTGGCCTTCCATATGCCTAGAAACACTCTGACTCAACACTTCATTTCCTATTGAAGGGATATATATTGAGCCTCTTGGATGCATTATAGGGGGAGAACATTGGAGAGTAAGGAAACTATAGTTCATTGTTGCCTCGTTTGCTTATGCTTGAGTCTGCATCCCTTTGTCCTTTTGAGCACACATTGCTGCTCTTCCTAAGATTGCCATTGCTTTGTAATCCTTCCATTGAGATGGAGGATTGAAGTGGTGGAGGCCCAGGTGGAGGACTTTGTCTCTCCATTTCGACGAGGTGCTGATATATTTTATCACTGTTATATCTACTCATTATTAATAGAAATATCCATTTCCCTTCCATTACATGTGTATGACTATGAATATTTTGATCCATGGATATAGTTGTATTTGATTATAGATGTTGGATTTATATATGCTAGAGTAGGAATAACACTTTAACATCTTTCATGCTTTCCTTGTTCGTTGTTGTTGAGGATGAATTGTAGGTACAAGCATGTTGGAAAATCTCAATGGGGATCTACTACAACCGTCCGAAATAAGGTATGTTCCGGATCCCTTAGTGTTAGCAACATTTGTTTCTCTTGCATATTGAAGTGGATTGATTTCCGATGTCATTCAGTTTGTTGTGGTCTACCCCAAGCCATAGGAAGTTTCTCTCCCTAATAGAATTTGTGACTCCACTAGGGAGGTTCCTTGTTTTTCTTTGGGGTTTGGGTGCACAATTGTTGAGCCTCATTTTATTATCATTTTTGACGATTAAATAACACATTTAAACACATATTTTATTATCTTTAGTATGTTTTATGTCATGCAGATCATTATTTCAACATAAGGTAAGAACAAATTGGATGTTATTACAACTTTGGTTATTAATATCATTATTATGATTTTATTAACTCAAAATTATATTATTTAAAGCATATTTAATGTATTATTTGATATGTATATTCGTTTGCATATTTTATAGTTCGTTTGGGAAAATTAACACCAACACACATTCAGCCTTCCTTTTGCACAATATGTCCAGCTCACAATCCAGATTGGCATTCAGCTCACCCATCAACCTACGCGTTGTTAACATCCAATATCAGACATTAAATGTTGAAGAAGTTTGCAAACCATTTTGTTGACCACGTGCCCAAGTGATAGCATAATCAACAATTTAGAAGGATCGTCGGTGCATTAATTTCTCCATCCTATTTTTGTTGCTCACGCATTCAAAGGAGGGAACGTTCTAGAGGATTTTCATTGTCATGATGGTGTTGCTTACTACCATGTCACCAGCCCATGCATTCAATTGAAGAAGCACCCTCATTCTAGAAACCTATTGTGTGTGCTCTTACCTGTTCACCATGACGCCATGTTTGCCCTAGATCGAAACCAACATATCCAGCTCATGGCTCAGTGTTCCGTTCAGCTCGCCAATCAGGTCGCTCATCATCCTGCGCGCCGTCCATAACCAGTTTTGGGCATTTAAACATGAAACAGCTTGGAACCAACTAATCATCCACACATCTGGATCACACACCAGCTTGAAAACTCACATGCTCGCGCTAATGAGGGACCTACATTCTAGATTCTTGCTGTTGTGTACAAGCCCGCGCTCAACACCAGCCCATCAACCACGCTAAGGAAGGGATTGATGCCATGCTGAAGAGGATCTACCCACACTAAAGTAGGAATATTATGCCATGTTCACACTGTAGAGGTCACGCTCGCACTGAAGAAGGAAGACGTCCATGCGCTGGCATGAAATCAATTATGTGTTTTAAATATTGACTAAAATTAGAGAGTAGTCAACCTTTGCAGGTCAACTTGCTCATCTCTCATGTAAACTATATATATTAGTCTCTAAATACAAAGCAAAGTTAGTTAGTTAGTCAGGAGAATTATAAAAGTATTTTGTTAAGCAATTCATAGTTTTCACTGTAATTCTATTTCTGAATCTGAATAAATAGTTGTATGCATTGCTGTTGAAGATTGCGTTTGAGTAGGAGTTAGCAGACATCACCCCTGATTGTTGAGAGGACCCCTCATCAACCAGAGGTTCATTTCTTTGTTTAATTCAATTCTTTCTTTTCTATTTTAGCTAGTGTAGTTTAATTTCCAGTTTGTTTTCATTAGATAATAGTAAATGCTATTTTATTCCCTGTATTGCATTAGCTTAGTTTTATTTCAGCAGTTAAACAAGTAGATGCGCCCATAGCTTTGCTTTCAGTAATTTGTTTCCAATCATTTGCTTTCAGTTATTTGCTTTTAGTTATTTTATTTACAGTCATTTCATTCTAGTATTGTTTTTAGTCTTTATTTCCAAACATATAAAATAGTTTGCTTCCATTTGAATTCAGTCTTGTTGATTTATTTCTTGTTATGAATTTGCTTGTAAGAAATAATTTGCTTTCATTTAGATTCAGTTCTGTTTATTTATTTCTTTCCATCAATTTGCTTCAATTAATTTCCAGTTTGTTTAAATTAATTTCTAGCTTGCTAATTAGTTTAATATGCAATGCTTTCTTTTTTGTTTAAGAGTTAGTTTGAAGTTAATTTGCTGATTAAATAGGTTTGTTTATTGATTCCATGCATTAGGTTTTGATATGCATAACTTCAGCTCCAGAATTAGTTCATTTAGGTTAGTTTTTAGCATTTTCAACTATACGGACTGCCATTCGGACCGTCTGTCGAGTTTGCCATTCAGTCACCCCTTACAGACCTACTGTTCAGTTTGTCATTTAACCCTTAGTTCTGTTTTAAGTGATTTTTATGTATTTTAAGATTGATTCTAGTTTTGTTTTGTCAATATTTGGATTATGTTTGTAGTTGGTAGTTTTATTTAAGCATTACAATTAAAGTTTGATTGTTTTAGGTTATTGATTAAAGTTTTATTATTCTTCTTTTATTTTTCTTTTCACCTTAAATTAAATATGAATTAAGTTGTTCTTATTTCTTGAATATTAAACACTGATTTTGTTTTACTAATGTTTTACATCATAGTTATCTTTGTTTGCATATAGAGTTTAGGGTTAGATGTATTATTTTTAAGAGGACGTTAGATTATTTGTAATCATAGGAATCATTCTTGTTTTTGGTATGTATTTATTGAAGAATAGAGTTTTAATATTTTTATTAAGTTTTCTACTTGCTTCTTTCAAAGTTTTATTTATTAAGTTTTCTACTCTCTTTTTCAGTTTTCTATTCTTTGTAAAATAAGTTGTCCTTTTACCCCAGCCTTCCGCTTAAGGAGTAGTTAGTTGGTTATTTGTTAGTTCAGTTATTATAATTCATTTTATGTATTATTTAGTGTTTGAAGTTATAAGTATTATTGTTTATATCTTTATTTTTAGTAGATGTTTAGAATTTGATACTCCAGTCCAGTCTGATTATTCAGATAGTCTTAAGAGTTTGACTCGATTTTTCATTTTGAAAGATATTTCAATATTTTGTTTATTAAAATATCTCCACGACAACCTAGGAGGCTTTTTACCTTAGAATATATTTTGTATCAACTCTAAGCCTACCAACTCCGGACGATAATTAAATATTAGGTGTATTTAAGATAGTAGAACACACCCAACATTTTTGGAGCCGTTCCCGAGGAGATATTTTATAAGGTAGAATAAATAGGGTTCCTTTATGAAGTTTAGATAGATAGATAGATTACTTTTATATTACACAGCAAGAGGGAGGGGAGAACATTAAGATGCAAAGATGAATTCACTACGAAATTCCCGGAATTTTCATGGTGTAACAGCCAGACGCATCCACTATAGTGGGGTGCCGCAAAGCATTGTTGTTCCTTTGTTTTTTTTGTAAGTGTGTTATTTTCTGCATTTGTCATGTACTTGTTTTTCTTTTTTTAGAACCGACGCATCTGTTATAATAGGTGCCCCTAAAGCCAACAACAATAGTAATAGTATAAGTTTTCTTTAATTTAGTTTTCTTTTCATGAACAGACTTAGAGATCCTCAGGGTAAATTTATTAAGGTAGGAAAATATATCGACATTTCTGCTAACTTTTCCAGGGGACGTAATACCCCAACTACGAAATCACCAGAAAGGTATCGAAAAACACCTGAAGGGAGTAATTCTGCTTGGAAACCTAAAGAAACTCTTCCAAGAGATCTTACTGAGGGAACCATAGAAGGAGAAGGAACCTTGCCTAGAGGTCCCAAGGACCTCATTCTGGAAGAAATTCAGAAGGATCAACCACTAGTCACAAAACCAAAGGATACGACCTTTTCACTAGTAGGAAGTCCGAACTTTGTTGATGTCACATGCCCCAATTTTGCAAAAAAAATATTATCATATTTGATTTTATTTCAAAACAATTTGTTAAATTTTATGCTAAAGTTGTAATTGATGACTCAACAGAGTCAAGGATATTGAATGTAATTATGAATATTTTAATTATAAATAAATAAAAAGTGGAGACAACAGCTTGGGAGAGCTGTAAAAAGAGTGTTTACTGGTCAAGATGGTGGAGGAGACTGGGTGGAGAGCAAATAGGAAAGTGCTAGCATCCTCAAACACTTCCAATGTTGCAGGTGGAAAAATCCCTACATATGGGGTCATGATTCCCCAAGAAAGTGGGATCAGAGCAGGTGGCTCAAGTAAAGACAACTAACGCAAAAAGACCTAGGCAATATTAATAAAAATGCCCATTGAAGAGAGTTGAGGCTGCTCATTCCAAGAAGAGAATCATTCAGGTGAATGTACTTCAAAGGATTTCATTGGGAAGGGAATTTG
>LPNX010247373.1:0-46143 GCA_001517045.1 Pseudotsuga menziesii
TATATATATATATATATATATATATATATATATATGAATTTTACTGACAGATTTCATATTTCGAGTAGACCTATTTAAAATTAATAGACCAGATAATATCTACAAGTATTAAGTACAAGCTCTAAGGAGAACACTAGAACATAATTATAAAACACATTAAAATCATAATATATTAAAACAGAACCTAAAAATAATCATTTCCATTGTTTATTATAAACATAACCATAATCAAAATAACAAATTAAATGACAAACTAAAGCCATCGAGACCTCTGATGGTATGAAGTTACATTATATAAATAAACTATAATAAACACAAATAATTCTCATTCATAATAACCAAGCTATACATTTAAAACCATAAAATACAATATCCAAAGCTTATACCATATAAATGAAAAGAAGTCACAGGATCAAATCATGTAGGGATGAATGCCCAAACAAGTCATTTCATTAATCATAGTTTACAACCATCATGACCCAAGAATGAATCCTTTCAATTTAACCAATAATATATTTAAAAATCGTCACATCAAATCCTATGGGATTCACTATCAGCCTTACCAAATCCTATAATGATTCAATTATCTTCTACATAGACCACACTAATAAAATCAATTTCCATAAGAATAAAACATATCCCAAAACTGTTTCTTTTTCAATGTTTCCCCAATTTTGTGGAAATATAACCCAAGAGGTAGATCAATTACACTCACAAAATTGCTAATCAAACATACAAAATTCACACAAAAGGAGACTGAAATTGGAGCATAACTTAATCTTGTATTTAATAAGTTTACATTAGCCAACCATATGAATTAATAGGCTACTCAAATATATAATTACATGAGATATTCTAAAGCACTAGGCTGCTATTCAAATTGGTCAAAAAGCAGGGTTACTAAATCAAGTGAAATCCCCCAAGGTGCAAAAAGGAATTTCCAAATCCATGAATATCCTCATGAATTAGCTAAACAAGTGGGAAAGGTAATAAGTGGTTGAAATACAACACATTCATTATTTTTTTTGGAGAAAATGAAGGAGGATGATGTCATCAAAAAATAAGGCAAGTTCCCCTAGACTAGCTTTTCCTTTATGCCTTAAAATTACTGTAAAGCAAGGAATATTCCAAAAAAAGTAGATATGCACTTTAAGGAACCAAGAATAAAGAATACATGCTAAATATGTTTCTATGATGATTCCAAAGTGCTCCATGACCAATTTTATCAAGTATTTACTTCTAGGAACATGTAGAAGTCAACTGGCATAGAGAGGGAATCTAGGAATCTAGAAATAAGACAAAAATGATTTAATTAATGTCAAATATGAGTAACTATGGGTTGATTATTATAACATCCCCCATTAATCCTGACTTTATAATTAAATATCACAAAATTATAGGGCCTAGCAACAAGTCTTAGTCACCCTTTTACATACTGCATGTCCATAGAACCAATGAAAGAGGCAAAAACCTAGTGGGAAAATCCTCCCTTAAACATGGACAGAAAACAAAATTTTGGAAATATTTTTATCAATCATTGTTCACCACATGATCAGCAATTTCTAGCAGTGATTTGAGATTGCTGAAGGTCTTCTCATAGAATAATTTGGTGAATATATCTGCTACTTGTTCTGAAAATGTGCAGTAGAGTAGTGTTGATGCATTTGTAACTTCGAAATGTATTCACTTGTATATATTATGCATTGTACTGCAATGTTCCTATCGAGAAGTATCAGTTATGTAATTGAGTCATGTCATACCTCGATGACCCTATCCAGAGAATCACTAATGTAAACAAGTCATGTAAAGTCATAGAGGGTAACCCACCTTATTGATCAAGGGTTAAAGTCCCCGCAATTGTGGGGCACTAGGGTTGTTAGAATATCCTAGAGAATTCGACCCTGGTGATTTAATGTAAGTCGGGTCATTAATAACCTAGTTGTGGTTACTCAAGCCTACATACCTTAGTTAGGGTTACTCGAGCCTACATAATAGAGTCAAATATTAAGTGAACGAAAGAATATAAATAGAGAGTGAGACTCTCTATTTATTACACACTCTCACTAAAATGGGGCGCATGAGTGAGAGAGGAAGTGCTCACACAAGTGAGAGAGAGAACAACTGTTGGAGATCATATTTTCTATCTTTGGGTTTTACTATTGCCATTGGCACTCATTCTATATTTGAGGAAGTTGTGTAGTTTTCTCCATTATGGTTTCCCTAAGGAAAATTATTTGTGTCTCTTTTCTCTTGTGATTAATTGTTGTGCATGTTATTCTCTTAGATAATATCCTAAGATCATATTTCTTAAATGATAAAAATATAACATGGGGGAGCTAACCTGAGAAGAAGACACTATGTAGCTGCAGAAGCGAGGGATTCTTATTTTTTAGGTATCTCTCCACAATCCATCAACAAAAGGAGTCTAGGATAACTCTCCATTGAATGGCGTATCTTTACCTCGAAGCATAATTTGATTCTGAGCATTTTCAGTTTTTGCTGCTGGAAATTATGGCTTTTTACAGAAGAGGAATTTTTCAGTGAGCATGGGATAGGATTTCTCTCCTCCTCAAAATCAGATTTTAGAGACCAAGTTCAATATTTTTGGTTGGGTAAAACTCCGAGAAAATCAAACCCTATTTTGACCCTGAGCCTGAAAAACCATGAAATACTAAAATGGGTATTTTTGGTACATTCACCATATATCGATATTGAAGAAGGCTCGAGGGCCGAAACTTTCACATGCCGAAGATAAAATCCTGATGTACGCTTTGTAAAAATTTCATCCTCTGATTCGCTATATTATATGGAATATGTTTCCTCCAAATTAGGGTTCCATCCTCTTCTAGGATTCATCCCTAAACATGACACCCAAGGAGAATTGCAATATCTCAGGCTACAAAGATGCAAATAAAATTTCATAAGATGTTATGTATAGGGAGAAAATTTTACATTTTTTGGTAAAAGTTTCAGACCATGAAGCTTACACAGTGAGATGTGGTATTCTATACAACGTTTCTATGCTAAACAATCTTGAAACTAGTCACCTTGGGAAAATGCTCATAAGTCCCAATTGGTGAAACCAATTCTGGTAACACCTATGGTGTTATAAATAGGACAGATGAGGTTACCTCAATACAAAATTTTAGACACATGGGAGCCGTAATTTTGGAGATACTACATAAACTGTATTAGGAATTTATGCAGAAGAAATTGGTAAACTAGGGCTTCCTATTATGGGAGCTTCCCTCCACTATTTTTAGAAAAGGAGTACATTGGATAGCTCACCTTAAAGAGGTCTATCTTTATATCCAATCATATCTAAATATTCCAAGTTTTGAAAATTAGGGTTTCTCTGACAAACCCTAGATCATCCAGCTCCAGAATTAGGACGGACACCTCAAATCGGTAATATCTAATATTTTTCTATTTACATTTGAGGTTCTCATTTCAAAATGACTAATCACACTATATTGATGACAAGCTTGGTGAAACTGAATAATTCCAAGTATGGAAGTATTGAATCTCACTGGTTCTTGAATAAAATGAAATTGGAAACCTACATAAGTGCAAAGGTTCCAGTTCCAAAGGGAGATGAGGATAAAAGACTTACCCAAGAAGAACTTGGTCAAGGCCAAGAAGATCATTGTTGATTCAATAAAGGATCACCTTATACCACAAGTGTCTTCCCTAAAGACACCTAAAGAGATGTTTGATTCCTTTACTAATATATTTGAAGGGAAGAACATAAATCAAAAGATGACTTTGAGAAACCAGTTGAAGAATGTAATGTTTCAGAATGCAGAGACCATACCGTCATACTTTACAAGGGTCTCTTAAATCAAAGAACAACTTGAAGCAGTGAATGAAGATGTACAGAATACAGAAGTTGTGATAACCACCTTGAATGGCCTCCCAAGATCATGGGATTTATTCATTCGAGGAATGTGTGTCAAAAAGAAGTGATTAATTTCAGTAGACTCTGGGAAGAGCACACACAAGATGAAGCTCAACCCATAATAAGAGAAGATGGGAGAAACTGAAGATAAAGCGCTCACTATTCAAAGAAGATCCCTCAAGCGATGAGGAATATGAAGAACTCAATTCTTGAAAAGCCTCTTATCCATCTTGAGCATTTGGATAATAAATGATGTTGTCATAAATTAAAAATATGATGAAGCTGAAGGCTCAAGAAGGAGTCTACCCACAAAACAAATAAAGATAAGTATTCAATTGTCATTTCATGATATTGTTTTGTTATGCATTTGTTAATATTGAGTTTATGTATTATGCATGATAGAGTGTTTGCATTAATGACAATATACAACTAATATGCATGTGATGGGTAAGTAGCCCATGGTGCTATACAACTTTCCATTGCTACTTATCTAGAATGAAACCTCTTTGCTGAAATATTGGATTAGTGCACAATATCAATGTTGTCTTGGTAGAGATGGAAGGCATCTAGAAAGTTTTCGTGAGATATCGATGAATGTTGTATTGGATAAAATAGTAGCATCATTATATCTTTATGCATCAGAATTTTCCATTGTGAATATGCCTTATGAAATGTTTCTAACCATACAAATGTATTTGACTTGTAGGAAATATCACGTACAATCACCTACAAGAAAAGAAGGATGAGACTTGTTCCAAAGAACAAGTGACGACAGTTCAAGAAAGAATCCAAGATGAATAATAATATGACGATACTTAAAGAAACAAAGAGGCCCTAGAGACACTCTAGTTATGTGACACGGTTGAGCGACATCATTGATGTAGAGCCTTGCAGCTATGAAGAAGTAGCCAAGAAGAAAGGGAAGGAGAGTACCAGATCATGAAGAATGATGTCTAGGATGCAGTATCAAGACATGAAGGGAAGTCTATAATGCCTTCGATATGGATCTACATGATCCAACATGTAGTAGATGGAAACATCATGGGATACGAGGAAATATTCGTAGCACAAGGATTCTCACAAAAAGAAGGTATATACTACGAAGAGATATTTTCATCCAGTGGGAGTTGAGGCACATGACAGGAATACTCACGTGTGCAAATTAAAGAAGGCCTTATACGAGATCAGAAGGAACCCATGGGATAACAAATGCATGAGGAGCTTGAAGATCACATAGAGTGATGAAGATCTTAACCTTTTCTACAAGGTTGAAGATGAAAACCTATAGAGGATGACAACCTCATAGATGGGTGCTAGATGAACATTTTCAAGATAGAGGATCTTGGTATCCAATGACCCTAGATGGATACATAGAATATCAGTAGCAGAGGAAGCTACTTGTCACTCCAGTACAAAAATTTTCAATGCATAGAGTACGAAAGACAAAGGGAGTATGATGCTCCGCTTCAGAGGGAGTGACTGCAGAAGATCTTGAGGTCAACATGGTGTGACAGGATGGATAGCTTACTGATGTCTCTAGGATTTAGTGAGATTAAAGAATATTCCAAACTTTACTTTAAGGTTGAAGGTGTAATACCAGTGATGCTCCATTTATATGTCGATGACTTATTCTTGATAGAAAAGAGGAACTCATTAAAGTTGCAAGAAGGAGACTTGCTGCTGAGTTCGAGATGAAGGACTTGGATATGATGCACTGCTTTCTAGGCATGGAGTTGTGGCCGAATGTAGATGGAATCTCCTTTGGACAATGGAAGTATGCAATAAATATCCTGAAGAGGTACACATTGAGACATGTTCATCTGATGGTTGAAAAGCATGAAGTGAGGTACCTGAAGGGTACAGTTGACTATGGGCTCAACTATGAATCAAGTCAGAAGATTAACCTGGAGGGTTATGTGGATTCAGATTGGGAATTTCCATTGATAGGAAGATCACTTTGGGGTTCTGCTTCAGTATGAGATTAGATAGGATTATTGAAGCTCTATTATGTGATCCAGGTCGATATCTCTTGAAAGAGGTATTTCTAGCATAATTGGTGAAGACAGGTTGTCTAAGCATAAAATCCTGGAAAATCTCGTAGGTGGCTCAGACGTAAATGGTCCTGTAGGTTATCCTCGAATGTAATCGGTCCTGGAGAAGCTCGTAGGTTATCCTTGGACGTAATCATCCCTAATGTGATTCTATGCTAGAAATGGCAAGAGAGAAGTTCGAGTACTTCAGGAAGAAGCTTGGTGTTTTCTAGATCTAGGTTCCCTCCAAGGGGAGGTGATGAATCTGACAACCTTTATGACATGGTAGGATTGGTTCATTTTATGGTCAGATATAAGTGCAGGAGCCATTCTAACATGGTGTTAGGCGGGGCCTCCCATGGTTAGATGTAAGTGTAGAGCCATTCTGACATGGTGGTAGATGGGTCCTCCCATGGTCATATGTAAGTGCAAAGCCATTCTGACATGGTGGTAGGATGGGGCTCCCATGGTCAGATGTAAGTGAAGATCCTTTCTGACTGGGTTAGATATAATTGTAGAGCCTTTCTGACTAGGTTAGATATAAGTGTTGAGCCTTTCCAACATGGTGGCAGGCTAGGCCTCCCATGGTCGGCTATAAGTGTTGAGTCTTTCTGACATGGTGGTAGGATGGGCCTCCCATGGTCGAATATAAGTGTTGAGCCTTTCTGACATGGTGGAAGTCTATCCCTCCCATCATCAGATGTGAGTGCTGGGCCTTTATAACTGGTTCAGATGTAAGTGATGGATGAGCCTTTCTAACATGGTGGCAAGATGGGCCTCTCGTGGTCATATTTGAGTGTTGGGCATGCCTTTCGGACATGGTGGTGGATGTGCTCCCCCCATGGTCAGATGTAAGTGTTGGGTGGGCCTTTCTGAATAGGTTCAGATACAAGAACTGAAGAATACCTACCTAGAGGTTAGGCCTACAACCAACATGAAAAAGGGATGGCTCGGTAGAACTTCCTATGATGAGAAAAATTGAGAGATAGCAGAAGCAGTGATGTTGATCATGATCTAGTGATGATCCAGACTTTATGTTGATCTAGTGATGATCCAAACTTGATGTTGATCCAATGATGATTCATACTTGATCCAGTGATGATCCACACTTGATGTTGATCCAGTGATGATCTAGACTTGATGTTGATCTAGTGATGATCCAACTTTGATGATGATCCAGAGAAGAAGACTTGTGATGATGAATTGTGTCAAGAGAATACCTTCCTAGTTAATAGGAAGTGTTGATGTATTTGTAACTTAATAATGTATTCACTTTTATATATTATGTATTGTACCCCGATGTTCCTATAGGGATGTATCAATAATGTAATTGAGTCATGTCATACCTCCATGTTCCTATTGGGAGAATCAGTAATGTAAACAAGTCATGTAAATTCATAGAGGGTAAACATCCTTATTGATCAAGGGTTAAATTCCCCGTAGTTGTGGGGCACTAGGGTTATTAGACTCTCCTAGAGAATTCGGCCGTAGTGATTTAATGTAAGTCGGGCCATTAGTACCCTGGTTGTGGTTACTTGAGCCTACATAACTGAGTTAGGATTACTCAAGCCTACATAACAGAGTCAAATATTAAGTGAATGAAAGAATATAAATAGAGAGTGAGCCTCTCTATTTATTACACATGCTCACTCAACTGGGGCACATGAGTGAGAGAGGAAGTGCTCACACAAGTGAGAGAGATAACAGTTGTTGGAGATCATCTTTTATGTCTTTGGGTTTTATTGCTGCCATTGGTTCTCATTCTATCTCTGAGGAAGTTGCGGGGATTTCTCCTTTATGGTTTCCCCGAGGAAAATTATTTTTGTCTCTTGTCTCTAGAGATTAATTTTTGTGCATGTTATTCTCTCAGATAAGATCCTAAGATCATATTTATTAAATGATAAAATTATAACAAGTAGAGCAATGGTACCATCATCCACAAGATCCCTGATATAGTGCATATGGATCTCAATGTGCTTGGCTCTTTGTCTTTGAACTAGATCAGTGGAGATTTGAATGGTTCTTTTATTATCACAATAGATGACTGTTGAAAACTATGATTCGAAACCACATTCTCCAAGTATCCCCTACAACCATAAACATTGAGCAACTATATTTACAACTCTATACTCTGCCTCTGTAAATGAGAGTGCTATGACACTCTGATTCTTACTTAACTAGTTGATTTATCCTTCTATAAGCATGAAGAAATATCCTGAGGTAGAATTTCGATCTGTGTTGTCACCTATCCAATCACTGTCAGTAAATCCAACTAGTTGTAAGTCATATTTTTCTTTGTATAAAATCCCATGAGTCATTGTTCCCTTAACAAAGTTTACGATCCTCTTGAATGTTCTCCAATGGATCTCATGAGGATGATCCATGTATCTTGAAGCCATGCTAACTGCATAATATAACTCGGTTTGATTATGTGTAAGATAAATCAAATTCCCAATCAACTTCCTATACAGTGTATTATTTACCATAGGAGAAGAACCTGATTCTTCAAGCTTAACTCCTGAAAGGAATGGAGTCTTGCTTGGATTCCAATATTTCATGTTGAAATTGGTGAGAAAATATGAATCATACTTTTAATGATGAAACTTGATTCCATTTTCGGATTGAGCAATTTTGAGACCCAAGAATTGGTTCAATAATCCCAAATCTGTCATAGAAAAGGCATGGTTCATTGCATCCTTCAAGGAGGAAATCTCTTTCTTTGAACTTCCTGTAATCAATAGGTCATCCACATAGAGAAAAATAATCATTAAAGAACCATGAATCAGCTTCAAATAGACATTAGGATCATACTTGCATCGAACAAAAATCAGTTACAGTAGAAAGCCATCAATTTTGGCATACCAAGCCCTATGGGCTTGCTTGAGCCTATACAGTGATTTATTTAACCTGCACACTAAAGATGGATTATATACAAAACCTTCTGGTTTCTGCATATAAATATATTCATTCATATCTCCATTCATAAAGGCACACTTTACATCCATGCGATGTACCTCCCATTGCTTTGAAGCTGCAATGGCTAAAGAAAGCCTTGTGGAGTCCATCTTTTCCACCGGTGCAAATGTCTCATTGTAATCAATCCCATGTACCTAAGAGTAACCATTGCATACTAATATTTCCTTATATTTCAAAGGTGAACCATCAACATCAAAATTAGTTTTAAAGACCCACTTAAACTTCACTAGCTTTCTGCTTGGGAGGGGATCAACTAGTTCCCATGTGTTCTTCATCTCAAGCGATATGAATTATTCTTTCATCTTTGTTTTCCATACTGGATAATGTGATTCATATTCATATGTCTATGGTTCAGAATCAATCATCAAATAATACTTCTCAGCAAAGAGTGGATCTTTCACACATAGGGCACTCTCAAATTGAGATCTAGTCCTCCTAGTGTCATTAGGATTTCCAGCTAGTTCCTTAGCTACATGAATGGTCCTTGATTCCCAATTTTGTCTTGTAGGGATATTAGGATCTAAAATTAATTCATCATTATCAGAAATATCAGAATCAGCAAACTCATTAGTCTCTTCACTTACAATCAATGGCTGTGGTGGTGAAGAGGAGTCTTCAACTTCAACTATTGCTAAATGCTCTTCTTCGAATTGAACACTTATTTCAATGAAATGTTTTTTAGTGCACATGTTTATATGATTTTACCCTTTTGAATCTTCAGAATAGCCAACAAATAGACACTCTTGGCTTTGGGGTTGCAAATCCTTCCTCTTTTCAGTTCGAATTCCAGCCCAAGCCTTTGAGCCAAAAGTCCTAAAATGGGTCACATCTGGCTTGTTCCCACTCCAAGATTTGACAGGGTTCATACCATCAATATTATTATGTGCCACCCTAGTTTGTATATACGATGCAAATTTTATAGCCTCGGCCCAAAACTTTGGTGTAAAATTTTTAGCCTCCATCATGCAAGTGGGCCATCTCCTTCAGTGATCTGTTCTTTCTCTCAGCAACACCATTTTGTTGTGGTGTGTAAGAAATAGAATGCTACATATGGATACCTGCATATTTTCAATCCTGGATGAACTGAAAATTGACATACTCGCCACCATTTTCATATCTAAGGATCTTGAGTTTCCTCCCATACTAGTTTTCAACCAAGGATCTAAAGACTTTGAAGAGGTCAAAAACTTCATACTTATTCTTTAGGAAGTAAACCCAACAATACCTTAAAAAGTCATCTATGAAGGTGAGTGCATATTTGGGATGACTCATGGACATATGGGGGAATGTACCGGCAATGTCACTATGGATCAATTAAAGAGGTGCTGAGGTTCTCTCATGACTAGCTCTCTCATACTTGTGCTCTGGGTGTTTTCCTAGGATACAACCTTGACAGAATCCCTCAAAAAAATTGATCATTGGTAACCCTATGACCATGTCTTTGTCACTCAAATCAGAAATATACTTTTATTTAAGATGGAAAAATATTTCATTCCAAACCTTGCTTGCTTCGTTAGCATGAGTAAGAAGAGCAGAGGGGTTTGAGTAGGGTAAAAAATGGGGAAACGTTTATACCTTCGAAGTGTCATAAACAACACCTTTTGCTATGAATTTACTATTCAAAATATCATTTATTTCAACTTCATTGGGGGAGAAGATGACTTTCTTTGGAGACCCAGTGTGAGTCATCTGATAGACTGACGAGAGATTAGAGACAAGACCTGGAACGTACAACACATTATTGAAATTACCATGCTCAAGATCAATCCTACCCTTTCCCATACTGTCAGTTAAAGAGTTATCTCCCAAAACCATTGGTGGAACTTTTGAAATGTCAAGAGAGGAAAATATCTCCCTTGTCGAAACCATATGTCAGGAAGTTCTAGAATCAATGATGATGCTAGGTGAGCTTGAGGTCTAGCAACCAAGACATGTACTCTCTCCGTGTCTTCTGAATTTGATCCTCCTTCCCTCTTCTTTGAGCAACCAGGAAGGGAGATGTTGTTCTTCTCCAGTAGTTGGGTCAACATGTCAATTTTGTGTTTCATACAAGAGCTCTCAGGATGATAGCCCTTACTATAGTATGTGCACTTGCTCATTTCTCCTTTGTTCTTCTTCTTCTAGGGGTTCTTCATGGAGTCTGAGGACTCCTCTTAAGACTTTTCCTTATCTCTCTTTTGCTCAGGTGGATTTTTATATATTTTTTTCTTTTTGAATCCACCTTCGAATATCCACCAACCAAAGATTGGTCTTTGGAAGGTTTGATGGTGCACACCATCACCAATTTATCTTTCTCTTGAGTGAGGGATTCCATGAACTCAACAAGCTTAGGAATCTTCCATGTTCGAGCTGTCAATTTAGTGGCATAGAAGGTCGAAACAAACACTGAATAGTCAGTACCAAGATTTGAGAGGATGGACAAAACTAGTTTCTCCTCCTTTTCATTCCCACATTGTTTTAACTAGAAAACAAGGGCCTTGAACTTGGTAAAATAGAGTTGCAATGATTCAAAGCTACTGGGACTCAAGGAGATCAATTCATTCTCGATTTGATTTCATCTCATCTCATCTTTCTTTCAAAAAATATCTTCAATCTTCTCCCAAATCTCATTATGATATGTCAATGGATCAAGATGAAAGAGGAGGTCTCTTGAAATACTCAGACACAAAAGACCATAGGCCCCATCCCTCCTATTGTGCCATTTAATTTTATCTACAGCTACATTGGGATCTAGCTTAGTAGACATGGTAACCCTATAGATACCTTTTGATCTCAAAAATATCTCCATATCATCTTTCTATTCGAAGAAATTGAATGGATTCAAGATGATCCTTTGAGATTGGTCCATATATTAACTCTTGTTCCCTTCAGTCAGCAGAACGCGCTCCCATCCAGTGATGTCGAACCTACAATAAAAATTTGGAATGAGATAAATTGATCTACAAAGGCTTTGATACCATGTGTAAATTGAACCCAATAGATAGATCAATTACACTTCCAAAATTGCTAATCAAACATGGAAAATTCACATAAAAGGAGACTGAAATTGGAGCATAAATTAACGTTGTATTGAATAAGTGTACATTATCCTACCATATGAAGTAATAGGCTGTTCAAATATATAATTACATGATATATTCAAAAGCACTAGGTTTCTATTCGAATTGGTCAAAAAGTAGGAATACTAAATCAAGTCGAATCCCCCATAGGTGCAAAAAGGACATTCCAAATCCATGAAGATCATCAACAATTAGCTAAAAAAAGTGGGAAATATAATAAGTGGTGGAAATACAACTCATTTATTCTTTTTTTTGGAGAAAAATAAGGAGGATGATGTGGTCAAAAAACAAGGCAAGTACACCTAGACTAGCTTTTCCTTTATGCCTTCAAACTGTTGTAAAGCAAGGAAGCTTTCATAAAAATAAGATATGCACTTTATGGAACAAGAATAAACTAGACATGATAAATATGTTTCCAAGATGATTCAAAAGTGGGCAGTGACCCATTTTAGCAAGTATTGACTTCTTGGAACATGCAGAAGTCAACTAACATAGAGAGGGAATCTATGAATCTAGGAATAAGACAAAAATGATTTAATTAATGTCAAATATGGGTAACTATCGGTTGATTATTCTAAAAAATTATTTACATTAAATCATACATGATGTAACACATTATAACCACATGCAAGAATAAGAAGTCCAAGTTAAAAATTACATGGCTCACGACCAGTTATGAAAAACAATAAACCCTATCATAAACCCATTAAATCCTCTATCAACACTAAGAAAATAGAAACAAAATTCATTTGTAGGGTAAAACCCACAGTCACCACTTCTTTTATAGATACACAGGTAAGAAATTACAACTCACGACTTCATCCATAAATTGACATTTCAATTCATCCATTACACAGTTGCTACTCTAAATGGCGGGAATGCCATTGCCATATATGGCATGGCTCCAAAGGCCAAAATAACGATGTTAAGAATCTATATAAATAATTTAAATAGGATTTACAAATATACATAGAGTCAAACTAGTGCCAAAATAATAGTCATAACCACAATACACAATATGCAAATGTTGTACAAAATAACCATTATAAACCAATATAAGAATTTACACTGTCGTGTATCCAAGGTCTTGCAGCATGGAAAGCAATGGTACTGTCGCCATTACAAAAAATTAAACATATTAACAAAATGAAGATCCCATAAGTATTAACCATGGTCAACAATACTGAACAAAGTATTCATTTACAAAATGTTGTTAGGAATATTGCACCTTCTGTGGACAGAAGTTGTTCCTCTGGTCTGAATGGTTCAGATCTAGAACAAATAAGTGAACGAAAAAGGGTGGAAACCTTCCCTGAATGTTGTAAACACCTGGAATAATGACTTGATGATGAACTTGTGTACCTGTAGAACATTTCAAACAAACAAGAACATCAAAGCTACCAAAACATTATTCACACATCCACACTAGTGACTAAGGAATCCCATAACATATACATGCGAGATCAGTACAACAGATATGTGGGACGAAAATTAGCTTTGCAATGAAGAAGCTTACAACCATTGCCTTAGTGTTGACAAACTCCTCCACAAGACAAATACCTCATCCCTGATAGCTCCAACTTACTCTCTTGTGCTCACCAATGGATTGGGCAATATAGTCAATTCAACAGCATAACATTACCATTCAGTTCTCTCCCCCAACTATGGGACATGAGCTTGTATTTATAGGGATCGATGGATAAGAATAGTTGAGAGGATTTTGGGTGAGGTGGCTATAAGATCCTACCAAGAGGGATATCGACTCCAACCAACCCAGATTGATAGGGATAAGGGAGGACATGAGGCTCATGTTCTAGAAGCCTCAAGAATCCTCTTTTTTTTTCATTTTTACCAAGGGTACCACTTATATTCCTTTATGACAGAACGGTGAAGGGTAAGAACCACTTCAGGAACAAAGCGCATATGTGGTGGCACCACTTTTCTATAACAGGACTCAGGTGGTGCTGAACAAGGTACTGCTCATCAGCTAAAGGGAAAAAAGTAGTGCTAGGGTTTTTCATGTAGAATTGATATCCAGAGCATGTTTCCACTCCAAGTTTGGGATTTAGGGAAAACATAGGTGTTAAGGATCTCATCACATGTTGGTGACAGGATTTGGGTATAACAGAATGCCCCCCAAAGCATGAGGCTTAGGGGGATATGATAAGCGAGAGCTTTGAGAGAACAAGTTGTCACTTCGAGGTAAGAGTCATCTTGATCAGAGAGTGTCATTGAGTAGGCATATGCAATACTGCATAAATACTTTTGACTCATAGACAAATGTAACCAAATCATGGCTATAGACCAATACAAGGTAGATCCATGAGAGCAATAAACAACCATGGCTACTAGAATACAACGTAGATCCATGTGATAGAGGACTCAAACTTGGACATAGCTACCAGAAATACAACATAGATCTATGTCATACATACGCAAATTTGAGTATAGCCATGACCATACAAATGTGGATCCATGCTTGATATACAAAACTCCATCGCAACCTAGGGAAAGCAATGAGTGCTAAACAAGTACCCAGGGTCTTCATCTCATTTTCCACAAAGTACAATTCTATCCATGCGATTACAATGTTCTAAATTCAAACATGGTAGAAACCACTTGATTACTGGTCAATGATGTGAACCGTTAACAAGTGCAAGGGAGATCACCATTGATGTCAATGATTCCCAAGGTACCCTAGTACAATCTACTGAGTGTGAATAGATGTCTTGATGTTGAACACCCGGTCGATTCTCTCGATCAAAGGTCAATGATGTGAACCTATGTCGAGAGTGAGAGAATCTGTCATTGAGGAATACAGATCTCAAGGTACTAAATTCGATTCTAAGACTATTTCCTGGATGATGAGCTGATGTCGATAGGGATAGTATTATCGAAGGAGGGCCATGATGAATCCCACATCGCTGACACGAAACTCAAAACAAAGTTCTGGAATTATGTGAATGAGGTAACCATAAGACTAACTCAAAAGTACTGACACATAGACTATTTTGACTGTAGAAGTAAAATTATTCATCTTCGCTTTGAAGATCAAATGACATGACAAAAGAATTGGCAGCATGAATAGACCAGACAAACACATAGTACGACGGTGGACAATGCATTCTTTTGAAATAATTAAAGGAGTGACATGACTCATGAAAGTGGATCGTCATGGAAATTAGCTGAATACCCAATTGACTGAAATGATATGCAGACAAGTGCCATGTTCAAAGGTAATGAAAAACTACCGTTTATTTACAAAATGATTTCCTTCCCTTAACTTCCCCCATCATGGTTGATGATTTCCTCTTTTCATTTTTACGAGTTCAAAGAGGGTAACAAACACTCATTGCAGCTCATCCGAAGACAAGTCCAAACTCATATGTTTTATGAACCTAAGAGAGGAGAGGTTCATTCCCAAAAGAGGGGGTCTCTCAATGTTTAATTTAACAAGTCCAAATGAAAGTTAACTTGGTATCATTCTATTTAGAGAGTCTGAACAACCACGAAAGAAGACTCCACAGCGTCCTTTTTCATATGATTTAGTCCCTAAGGCCCGAAAAATTATAAAATAATACCTTAGAGAACTCTTTCATTCATGATTGGCTGGAGTGTTTCTTTTTTGTAAATAGTCCATCCGAACCAAAAAAGAGATAACCTACCATTGGAAAGACAACTCTTCAAGTGCTTTAACGAGCGTGAACAAGACAAGATCACTTGACAATCTTTTCGTATTTAGGGAGCCCGAAAATAGTTTAAAGAAGACTCCATTAGGTCTCTTTTCATGATGGGGGATTTTACGAGTCTGAAAAGAATCAGAAAAGGACTCGGACCTTTGATGCTAAGTTTGGAGAGCATGACCAAAGTGTTGCAATAAATGCTCAAAGAATTTTTCCATTTTATGGTAGTACAAAAAAGTCAGAAACAAACTCCCAAAACTTTTGCTGCTACCGCTCTTTATCTTGCAATGACTTAAAAAACAACTGTTAAACTCTCTAATAAATGGCATTAAAGGATCATTACTGATAGTTTTATTGTAATAAATGATTTTAGAAGCAAAACTATGACATGCCAAAACCTAGAATTCTTATAAAAGTTATGTAAATAGTAAAAAAACAAATCATTTTACCATTTACCAATAGTGGAGAGCCTTTGGAGAAGTTTCTTGGTCATATTTTTAGTTGGTGATTCTGGGAGCATCTATCGTCGGATTTATGTGTCGTTAGTTCCAGGTAAAATCTTGAACCCTTGTCTTTCATTTTGTGCTTTCATTTTTTATTTTTGGGGGTGTTTTGGGAAATTTGAGCGATCCCTAAAACCATGAATGCGGCCACCGCTCTTATCCTTTATGGGATAAGTTGTACCCCGCAAGAACCATGCCTAAAACACTTCACTCAGGTGGTGCCACTGCCTATCCTCAATGGGACTCAGGTGGTGTTAGTCGTGGGTAAAGAAAAACACATGTACAAGGAAAATTAACTAAATTTTGATGATTTAAAAGGTTGATGATGTTTCTAATTGGCCTTATAATTGTGTTTGGCAGGTTTCTATTGACAAAAAAGGTTATTTGGAAAGAGAGGAAACATGAGAATGATGATGCATTTGCTAAAAGAAATGCGATATGTATAGCTGCGTTGAGGGACTATGGTATTTTGAAGTTTTTTCGCACACCCAGCATGGTGTCACATGAGCGTTTATTAGAGCATATTCTTCGTATGTGGAATCCGGACCAACAATATTTTGACGTGGATGCTCATGTATTGACAATTGAAGTAGAGTATATCTACTTCTTGACAGGCCTATTGATACGAGGTGCTCCCATCTTTTTGATTGGTTCCCATGGAGGGGATATCACCACCCAGGAACTAATAAATTGCCATTGTATCCCCGGGACCAGAACATCAGGGAAGAAAATTCCCATCAAAGCAGTGGTGGATGGCCCTCCTCGCACAGTATTATTTACCATGTAGAGAGTGGCGAGGATCCAAGGGGGTCATCAGGCATCTAGAGTGCATATTCTCTACGCTATAGAGGCTATTGTGCCTACAATCTTCAACTCGGTGGAAGCTCTACTACTGGTTTTCAAAGATCAACTGACCAAGTGTCGGCAACGAGAGTTGAAGTAGTTCAGTTTCGGATCCATTTTAGCGTGTTTCTTTTTCAAGTGAGTCCCCTAACTGAGACCCCAGGTGGTATTCATAGAGTTGAGGGCGAGAGACCCTTGCATGTTGAGGTGGGTTCAGATCATGGCCCGCATAGGGGACAATAGAGGAAAGGTGATGTTCGGAGACCCATTTTTCTGATGGCTAAGAGACCAGCTCCTCATGGTTGAGGACTGTGGATACGTGGGTACTGACTTCAGTGGTGACCCTGATCTACTGTTTCCACCTGCTGCACAGTGGGGTGACATTGGTAAGAAACAAAAACCCTAAAATGGAAATTGTGTTTTTATGTTTTAATATTTTATATTTTTTATGTGTAGTAACAAGACTTAAATGTTTTCATGCAGATGTCAGAGTAGCATGACCTAGGGGATCCTCCCCACTAGACAAGTGAGCCATAGCTTGTTTTGTTCCACAAGGAAATGATGTGATGGGGGAGCTAGAGGAGAAACTTGAGAGGTTAACTCTAGACATACCATATGCCTTGATCGACGACCTCCCACTGAGGTACCAGAGGCCCACTGCATGAGTACCAGGTCATTTTAGTAGACTGATACATCGAGTAGCTAGGGTGGTCATTTGTTACCATGAGCACCACTAGATGATAGGCTGCATGATGTATTACTGAAAGCTGATAGATAGCTCCAGGATTTTTGTATGATGATTTTTTGCCTGAAATCCTAAGCGCTTCAAATGAGGTCTCGTGACCTATTTTTGTAAAAAAATATATATATACAAACTTCTACTTTTGGTGTTTATGTGTCTCAAATGGAAAATGTATTTACTTGAGTTTTATGTGTCTTTTATAGTTTATTTATAGTGAACCATGTTTAATTTTCACGTCATGAATGGGCAATATGTCAGTCTAGGATGTAATTTCCCAATGAGTCGGAAACTGCATTATCTTCCCTAGGGATATGCCTATAGGTAATAGCTTCAAATGACCTTTCCAATAAACATACCCTCTAGAAGAGACAGAGAATCACGAGATTCATGATGGTATAGACATAGCTTAAATGACAAACCACTAGTTGTGAGTCCATCAAAACTACCAAGTTATAAACATCTTAGGAGGTAGCTTCAGTCAGAAGACCTATGACTACTTAATACTTGATGATATTGTTGGTATCGGGACCAATACAAACCACTCCCAAACTAACCAAATCGTAAGCTAGGGAATAGAGAACCCAAGCAGTTGAGGCAAGATTCAAGGTGTGGCGGCAAGCACCATCAGCGAAGCCGTAGAAAGCATGGGGGCTTCACTTGTTGACCAATATCCTATCACGTTAGTTCATATTGTGGGTTTTAAAATTATAAAAAATTGAACCAATATATTGCAAGTATTGGGGGGGTGAGGGGTTTCAGGTGGGGGTGGGTAGGGTGGTTTATAAGGATTGAGGTATAAAAATGGGCGGGCAGGAGGTTTTAAGTATTGGGAATGGGTTTCAACAAAAAGAGTTTGGGTCAAGATCTCTGGAAATTAATGGTATTCTTTAATATACCGCGATCATGCGTGCTATGTGGCAGGTTCACTAAGTGAAGTCCCCGTGGTAGAAATCCATCTGCTCTGCACAACCAAAACATGGTATAAATAGATACATACACTAAACTCAAAACCATATTGAAAATACTTAAGCACACTAAAATGTCAAGTAATATACATATATACAAGGTACTATACAAGAAATATCTAGGCATAGTACCTCTTCAAGTACAACCCATTGCAAGGTTGTCCTAAGGGGATTCCATCATAGTCCATGAGATCATAGGTCCCTTTCTCTAGAACTTTGGAAATAACAAAAGGACCATACCACACGGATTTGTACTTCCCTTTCCCTAGTTTGTCATGTCTCTGATCATAGGTTAAAACTAGGTCACATTCGTTAAAGGCACGAGGTTGGACAGACTTGTCATACTATGCCTTGATGCATTTCCTATGTGCCTAATTGGCTAAGGCAACATCTCTTCTAGTTTCGTCAAGGTTTTTCAAGTAGATAAATCTTTCTTCCTCTACGGAAGTGTCTAGGAGAAGTTCAACGGCAAGTTTCAAGGATGGAATTTTACATTGAATAGGAAAGAAAGCTTCTAGTCCATAGACAAGATAGGAGGGTGTAAAACCAGTAGTTTTTTTTACCTAAGTCCTATAAGACCAAAGGGCGAAGAAAAGAATATGGTGCTAGTTGGACTTATGGTCTCCAACCATCCGACACAACAATTTTTTTAAAAATTTGTTAATGGCCTCGACTTGACCATTAGCTTGCGGATAATAGGGCATTGAATTTTTATGACGAAAACATAGCTTAGCACTTAGTTCCTCCATCATTTGATTACAGAAATGTGATCCGTGATCAGTGACTATGGACTGCGAGACTTCGAATCTTGCTATCATGTGATTGAACAGGAAGAGAGTGGCAGTATTACCATCCTTTGCATATGTAGGCATGGCGTCAACCCATTTTGTACAACGGCTACGATGATGTAACCATGCCCCTTGGCTGAGGTAGGTTTACAATGCATATAATCGATCCCCCATTTGGAAAAAGGGCCAACAATAATGACAGGGTGTAATGGAGCAGGGTGGGTGCACTTTTTCAGATAGAAATGTTGGCAAGGTGGGAATTTATTAACAGCCTCATGACAATCTTTAAAGAGTGAAGGCCATAAATAGCTAGTGCGAAGGATTTTCTGGGTTGTATCCATCCGAGATAGATGACTGCCACATGCTCCAAAGTGATAGTCATTCAAAACCTGTTCAACTTCCTCATGGGTAATGCATCGCTAGAGAATGGAATCGATACCACATCTACACAAGGTTTCATTCAATATGAGGTAGTATTTTGTGTGGTGACGGATACGACGGTGATCATCATGGGATAGAGTAGGCTGAAATATTTGTTTCTGGAGATAAATGAGAAAATCTCCATACCATGGGTTAGTAGTGCTTATCATGAACAGAAATTCATCTGGGAATGAATCACTGGGCTTAGATTCTGTCGAAGCACAGGGAAGATCACACATTAGCTCAGCAAAGACCAAGGATTTATTTGACGTAGCTCAGGTAAATTCTAGATCAAACTCTTGTAGAATGACTATCCATCGGGAATACTTCCCCCCGAGCACCTGACGAGTCAGGATTTAATACATAGGGTTCTAGTCTTATAATACAGTGGTTGTGCAGAGAAAAATGTATTGACATAATTTCTGAACAACAATGACCGTGGACAACGCTAATTTCTCCACGCTTGAGTATCGAGTTTTGGAATCGATGAGATTCTCACTAGCATAGTATATCACATGCTCCTGGCCGTCGAGATTCTCCTACACCAAAACCATAGCGATGGTAGTAGTGGAGGCAGTAATGTATAAGAGAAAATATTTTGAATAATTGGGGGGTGTATCACTAATGAGTGAGTCAGAGCGTGTTTGAGATTATCAAAGGCCCATTGGGCTTGGTCATCCCAAAAGAACATAGTTTCCTTCTTAAGGAGATGCATATAACCGTATGTTTTCTCTCCAAAATTGCAAATGAAATGGTGGATGAAGTTTTCTTTCCCTTGCAAAATTTGGAGTTATAAAAGGTTGGTTGGGGATTGTAGGGATAGAATTGCGGTAATTTTCAATGGATCTATCTGGATGCCATCATTAGAAACCACAAAACCGAAGAGGTGTCCCGTCTTGACGCAAAATACACATTTATGAGGATTGAGCCGTATGTTATAATGATGGCATCTCAGTAAAATGTCTCTAAGATGACCACGGTGGTCCTCCCCTCACTGTGAATGACTTGGGAGTTCATCAAGGTACTGTTCTACAATATGTTTTATATCATGAAACGCATATGACATAGCACGCTAGAAAGTGGCTCCAGCATTTTTTAGGCTGAATGGTAACTTCCTGTATGCAAAGGTTCCCCATGGGGAAATGAATGTTGTCTTATGCTGATGGGTGGGTAAAATCTCAATCTGATTATAACCCAAAAATCCATCCATAAATGAGAAGATGACACTTTTGGCATAGTTGTCGATAATCTGGTTGATATGTGGAGTGGGAAAGTTGTCTTTGGGACAAGCTTTGTTCAAATATCTGAAATCGATGTAGACTCTAATGGTGCCCTGCTTTTTATTGACAGGGACAACGTTCAATACCCATTCCATCAGGGGTACAAGATAAATAAATCCTGCTTTTAGAAGTTTTTCTATTTCAGCTTTGATAGCTGCAGCTTTCTGTGGATGGACTTGTCTCAGTTTTTTCCCGATAGGTTTTGTAATGGGATCAGTTTTTATTTCTCGAACCACAATGGATGGGTATATCCCTGACATTTCTTCATAGGACTAGGCAAAGACATCTCGAAATTCTTTGAAAAGTGCTCTATATGTTTCATATTCTTCTGCCTAGCAGTTCTTCCCAACATGAACATGCTTGAAGGTGCCAGGCTTGGCTGATATGTGAATCGGTTTTGTTTGAGTAATGTTGCATAGGTTTCTTTTAGAATCCATGTTCTGCAACAATATAGGAGTTTGAGGTGTTTTGACAATAGTAGTAGTAAAAAGGGATGCAAAATCATGGTCTACCGAACTAGTGTTGGGGAGGAACGAGGATCTATGGTGATGATCCTCCCAAATAGTTTCATTCGTACTCATAATCTCCATAATGGAATCATCATAAGGAAAAGTCTAGGAGAGATAATCCAGAGTAGGAAGAGAGGGTTCTAACAAGTAGGGTAGGTAGTAAGGGTCTGATGCCAATAGATGAAGGTCATTAGTGTGGTCATCGGAAAGGGCTTGGATAACATTGTACATTGCTTCATGTGGACTCAAAGATTTGTTTTCCCTTTAGATCATAATCAAATGAAGAAATCATATTTACTATCGTCGTGTTTGTGTTAGGATGGTTTGATGAAAAAATCCCCATAAGGGAAGAATCCTTCAACATGCCTACCCCAGTCGACTAGTAAGGAGGAGGGGACTGGCCTAACATAGGTATGTTATTAGCCATAGGGGTGGTAACATTCAGCGTACATAAATCACACTGGTCAATGGTTACAATCCTCACAAGATGTGAAAATTGGATGGTTTGAAATACCGTCGAAGTGACAATAGTCATAGCATAAAACCAATTTCTTCCTAATAGGAGGTTGTGATCTAATGGGGCATCTACTACTTCAACTTGAATGGAAACGGTTTTGCCTCCAAGATCAACTGAAAGGGCTGGTATGATACCATGGGGTTGGAAACCTCATCCATCAAATACTTTCAGATTCGTTGGTGATGTTACAAGCTTGCGAGAGCCAATAGCTTTCGAACAAGAAAGGGACAAAACCAAAATTGAAGCTCCTTCGTCTAAGACAGTTCTAAAGACCTTCTTTTCAACTACTTTCGTTATGACTTGGAAAGTAAGTTTGTGAGGTATCCTAGACTTATAGTTCTCAACATTAAAGTGAATCAAATTAGTGTTGTTCGGGTCTAAAGCTCCTAACGCGGTTAACAAGTTTTTGCATTGCGTTGGACAACTTTGGAGTATTCCCAAGGTAGACACTACACATTGTGCCTGAGTAAGATATTCAACTACATTATAAAACTACGCATCTTGGGCATTAGGGTTAAAAACAAATTTCCTAAGAGTACTCTTGGGTGGGCACAAAACAATGTTGAGATTAGGTTTCTCGATGGTCAGGGGAGCAGTGGAGGAGGACTCGGGAGAACTAGTAGAGGGAGATTTTCTTAAAGAAGAATTGTCTTTTTTCTTGTCTGTGGGTTTGTCATAAATCTAACTTTGAGTTTGGAAATTAATAGTGTCTAAAGACATCATGTGAATTTCCTCTGAACGACTAGAATTTCCCTGATTAGACATGTGGTCTATCAGCTATTGTTGAGAGGGAAAAAGATCCATGAGAACTACTAGCATGGGACACTCTTTCATGAAGTGGTCACCTCCGCATAGCAGAGATGGATATTTCGATTTTCTTTTCCATTTATCATTCTCGTTGATCGTTGGTTTTGGATTCTCCTATTGGTTTCCAGGTTTTTTGTTTTTTGCTTTACCTTTCTTTTTATTGTTGTCGGGCATTTCTGTACTTTGAATAGAATTTACTTTGGAGAAAACCTTGGGAGTTGAAGGAGTAGCGGTAGAAGTATGGGGTTGCTTGGTAGGTTTTTCTATCGACGGGGACTAGATTGAACCAACAATCCCATCAATAGGGGTTTATGTTGGTGTCTTTGCAGGATCGGTGCTTGGGCGAGGAGCTTGAGGGATCTAATCATACAATGTTTCGGGCTGGGAATATACCAAGTCTAGATATTGAGCTCGACTAATGGATTGCTATTCTGTAATGGAACTACCCATAGCAAAATCTTGGGTGATTGGAGGAAACAAAGCTTTAGTAAACCAATCAGCTAACAATTGATCTCGGATAGGAGCCTTGATAAGTCTTCTCTGCCTTCTCCACTCATGGATATGATCTGATATGTGTGTGGAGGTGTTATGATGTAGAGAATTTAAGAGATCTGTACCCATTTCATAGTGGATAGGAAGCTGAAAGTGTGTAAGAAATATAGTTTCCAAAGAACCAAAATCCACAAACGAATGTTGTGGAAGTTCAATGTACCATTTCCTGGAGGTACTGGTAAAAGTTCATTGGAAGAGTCTTAAACGAACTTAATAATCCATTAGGTTGTTCGAAGAACACCACAAATGGAATGTCATGACATGGTTTTTTGGCTCATATCCTTGTTTCCCATCGAATTTTGGAATGTTCGATGGTAACTTTACCGAAATGGCAGGCCATGAGGGGTTACATCGAATGGGATCATTAATCAAGTTGGACAAATAAGGAAAGTCCAAAGTTGCTAGGAAAGGTAACTAGTGATTAGGTTGTATGTACAGGTAGTATTGATAGGGCATATAAGTACCGGTAGGATCGTAAGTAGACTGATAGACAAGTTGTTGAAATGGCTGTTGTGATGAAGAACCGTCGGAAGATCCACCCGTGGGGGGTTTATTTCTAGGATTGGGACCGTTAGGTCCACCGAGGCCTCCAGGAGGAGGACCACTAGTGCCTCTGGGACCACCAAGAATTATGGGACCACCAGGACCATCGATACCACTAGGAGGAGGACCATCGAACCCTCTAGGACACCTAGGAGGTAAACCTCTAGAGCCTCCAAAACCACTAGGAGGAAGGACACCAGACCCTATGGGACTATTAGGAGGGAATCCACTAGGATCATCAAGACCATAAGGAGGAAATCCTCCAGGCCCTGTAGGACCACTAGGCCCCCTAGAAAGAGGACCTCCATAAGGTGGTCTTTCGGCACCCCCCTGCAGTATGCATAGGTATCCCTACCATATATGGCATGTAGGACCAGTTGGGTTGCCCCCATGGAGTGAAAGTATTACCAGGATATGGAATTCCAACATAAGGCATTCTTGTAGTGGTGGGTTGGTAATTGATATTTCCTACAGGTACTTCATTTGCTATGTAACCATACCCCCAATAGGTTTGATTAGTTACAGGTTGTGCCCCCAAGCGCTGACCTGAACTAGATGGGGGGTTAACCACATTCACATGGGTAGGAGGGACATAGACTGCAGATTTCTCTATACTAGAGCTATGTCCATTACTAGCTACAATTCTAATGACAGGTAACGTAGGTCGTGTCAGGGGTTGCCCCTCGGCAGTAAAAGGTGTTGATGAAACAAGAATTTAATCTTGTTCCCCAGATGTGGAAGACCCAAGAGGATTTGGAATAGACATAATATGGGAGGCAGTGGGGTTGGTGGTTTGACCTAGATTATGAAGAGTCACAACGCGATCTAGAATAGGTTCAATGGGTTTCATAGAATTAGCAAGTGAGCGATATCCCGCAGGCCAAGGGTCCATGTTACGAGGAAAAACTGTTGAATGAGGTGGTGGTGTACCCAATATGTTATCTATTTTCTTCTCAAGTTCTCTTGCATGGAGAATAGCTGCCTGGTATTGTGTAAATTCTTCTTCATTTGGTGAAATTTCTTTAGATGAGGCTGGACGGGTTCCAAATGAAGTAATAGCCTATCCCATAGAGGTGTCCCAAAATGGAGGATTGGGACCATAATCTAGATAGGTAGTATCATCAACATGGACTTCTATGGGAGAATGGAAAAAATTATTACCCCTAGAATGTTTTTGAGCCAAGGGAGGACCATGCAAAGGATATGGATCTCTACTTTATGCAAACACATTTTCTCCCTCTTGGGAGTTAGTAGGAGCACCTTGGTCGATAGATTCCATAGGATCTTCTTTTGAAATAGGAGTAAAATCAGGTGGAAATCCCCGTACTCTTCTAAACTGTCTCAATTCAAACAGTTTGTATAGTTCCTATCTAACCTAGGGTTTCAAAACTAGAAAAAACACACCAAAAATTCCCCTACTAAAGCTACAGGCCAAACAAGTAAACTTAAATGACAAGAGGAGTTCAAATAGTTTGTTCTCTCACTAGCATTGTCAAGAAGGTGCCACTCATGATATACCACAAGGGTACGTGCGTAGTAATATCCCTGAATGTTGTTTTCGGTGTATGTCTCCAAGCAAGATGGCCAAAGGGATTTTCTCAGATAGCTAAGGTATCCTAGTGGGGTCTTTCGATATACGCAAGGTAGGTGGGAGCTCAAATCGGTAGTAGTGTTGTCTAATTCACAATCGTTCACAAGGGTCCTTCCTATATACAATTGAGTATGTGAAGTACCTTTCTATATAGCTCAAGGGTACGTGAAAGGCCATTCGATATACCGATGGTACGTGGAAGAACCGCGTGAGTCCCGGGATATACTGCGGACAAGTAATGATAGCTCCTACACTTAACGACACATGAAAAAATCTCTAGCCTATCACTCAAATTTCTATGTAAATTTTAAGCATATAACTACCATTAATTTTAAAGTGGACGGTTAGGTGAATGCATGGAATTTTGACAGAAAAAGTAAAACCATGCAGATATGTAGATGCAAATATTTCACTTTACCGTTCACGGTATGTGTACTTACGGGAGGGAGAGAGAGTATTTTCTTTTAGATTTGAAAACAAAAAATTCCCAAACAACTACTTTGAACAAATCAAATCGAAAGACACGCAACAAATTCCAAACTCATTTTTCTTTTTGAAAGCAATCAGATGGGTAAGAGTCTCTTTTCCTAAAAGAAAAACAACAAGCACTCTACATGCATATGCAATCTTTATTTTTATTTTTCTTTTAAACATAGATAGATCTAACTTAAAACTACACTATTTTTTTGTTTTGATGAGATAGTACTAATGCAAGAGAGAAAAAAGAACAAAGAGGACCTCAAATCTTGTGAGGCTAATCAAAGATCCAATGCCCTATGCTCAGTAAAAATAATGACCTAATCTCAACAAAAAATATTCTTTTTAAAATAAAAAAGAAGTACTCTATGGGAAAAAATGAAATTAAGATGATAATCAAGTGGTTTTTCTTTCAGTCTTTATAAATGAAATGAAAAGAGATCCAACTGAAACCTAATCTTTCAACAATTCCTTTCAGAATCACAACCAACAAGCATGAAAACAAATGAAAAATAAACAATCCTAACCCTAGCTTTTGAATTCTTTCAATCAAACAAATTTTCACCACAAAACTTTTAACCATGACCATTCAGATTCAAACAAACAAGCCTAACAGTGCAGGGCTTAAAGCAAGCAAAACCCTACTTTTGGAAAAAATCACAAAAAATCAAGTTATAGAACAAGGCCTACCTGGCATCGCACTAGAGGGGTCTTTGATAGAGTGGTTTGGATGAGCATCGCTTCTGTATCAGTGCACTCAGGTGGTGGCACCACTTATGGATAATAGGGTTTAGGAGGTCGCACTACTTATTGCCTACATCACATGCATGGTTCCCTAAATATATCCAAAACACAAAGAGAACGATATTTCAAGTCAAAAATTGCTCAGATCAAGATAAATACTGATGAATTGATAATAAAACAGAGCATATAAAGTCAAAGCAGTTCAAATATGAACAGACCTGAAAGTTTTAAACCAAACTTCACTAAGTCATATGGAAGATCTGACTAAAGAGAGTTACAGACTGGAGCCTAGATTTAGACAAGTGTTTAAGGAATGAGGAAGATCAGATCAACTACAATTTTCTTTGTTCCCTAGCGGAATCGCCATATTTGTTGACAGGAATATTGCACATTCTGTGGATAAAAGTTGTCTCTTTGGTTTGAATGGTTCAAATCCAGAACAAATAAGTGAATGAAAAAGGGTGAAAACCTTCCCTGAATGTTGTAAACACCTGGAATAATGCTTTGATGACGAACCTGTGTACTTGCAGAACATGTCAAACAAACAAGACCATCAAATCTACTAGAACATTATTCACACATCCATACTAGTGAATAAGGAATCCAGTAACATATACATGCGAGATCAATACAACAGATATGTGGGATGGAAATCAGCTTTGCATTAATAAATCAATGAAGAAGCTTACAATCATTTCCTTACTGTTGGAAAACTCCTCCACAATACAAACACCTCATCCCCGATAGCTCCAACTTGCTCTCTTGTGCTCTTCAATGGATTGGGATAGATAGTCAATTCAACAGCATAACATTACCATTCAGTTCTCTCCCCCAACTATGGGACATGAGCTTGTATTTATAGGGCTCAATGGATAGGGATAGTTGAGAGAATTATGGGTGAGGTGGCTCTAAGATCCTACTAAGAGGGATATCGACTCCAACCAACCTGGATTGATAGGGATAAGGGAGGACATGAAGCTCATGTTCTAGAAGCCTCAAGAATCCTCTTTTTTCCATTTTTACCAAGGGTACTACTTATATTCTTTTATGACAGAGCGGTGAAGGGTAACAACTGCTTTAGGAACAAAGCACATATGTAGTGGAACCAATTTTCTATAATAGGACTCAGGTGGTGCTGAACCAAGTACCACTCATCAGCTAAAGGGAAAAAGCAGTGCTAGGGTTTTTCATGTAGAATTGATATCGAGAGCATGTTTCCACTCCAAGTTTGGGATTTAGGGAAAAAATAGTTGTTAAAGATCTCATCACATGTTGGTGATAGGATTTTGGTATAACACAAAACCAAAATACATTTAGTCTTGGTCGAAGGTGCTAAACCCAAATAAAAACCCCAAGTCATAAACGCATCTCTCGATGCTTTACATAATTTTTACAGATAGTCCCTTTCCAAATCACAACCATTAAAACCTAGAGAGAGCATTCAACCAATGGTGAGATTCACACTCTATCACAAACATCCACACAAGAAGGAGAAAGTTTTGACTTGTTATAGCACAACTTACCCATAATGGGTAGTATGATGACTATCAAGGAGACCCATGACCAACAATATACAAACCCTGCAACCTGCAACCAAAAAAAAACCACGATGAGGAGTATATCAAAATACCAAACTGAACAAAATTACAAATGTTGCTATAACATATTGGAAGACATACCTTCCAATGAGGCCAACCTCCAAATCTCCAGGCCATAATGTGGACCAGAGACAAAGCTCACACATCCATTTCACAAATGAACCAAACCATCATGCTAGTCCCTAAACTTGAGACCCACACTTTCCAAAGCACATTAAATTCGCCACCCTGGCCTCCATTACTAAAAATCAAAACCCAAATTATATAGTTCATGTCACCCCACAATGGAGTGCAATGTTTAATCACCATGCGACATATAAACCCCAACATGTGTATCGTATAATTAGGGTATACCCATAATTTATGGCATATGTAATACATCATGAATGGCTAATGTTATGTTTTCAAACTTATACATAAATACTTTAATAAACCAAGGGATATGTTATAATATGATAATCCCTATACATTCTATACCATGTGAATGTTAAAATACAAAAGCAATTAAATCAAGGTCATAAGACCATAAAAACATAATGGTAACCAGTGCCAACATAGGCCTAGTAACCTAGCCTTACGTAAATAACAACTAACGACCGTAATAATAGTCACTAGGATAGGACTGTAAGTCTGTCATCGTCCAAGTTGTGTGCTAGTGACGCATGGGAAATATGTCTTTGTTCGACTTTTATAGTCGGTTTTCGTCGTTAATTGTACCTCCACGCGATAAGGAAAGAAATGCATTAGTTCGAGAAGAACTAAGTAAGCCTTGTTGCGGCAAGTAAAAATAGTTACCCTCTAGGTGTTTTTACAAGGGAAACAAGTACCACCACTCCACCCCTTTACAATACAGGTTAAGTCAGAATTATTCATTAAACGGTAATCAAACTTTATAACCAATGACTAAGTGATCAAAATATCATACATACATATAAACAGATAACCATCGGGACACTAATAACCACATAGGGAAAACATAGAGAAGAAGTAAGAACAACTTACAACAATACACTGCAGAGAAAGGAAGTACGACACATTCCGCATAAGTTAAGATAATGTCTAGTTCAGGTAGTAAATGACTAGACTAATATTTCTTTATTTTTATTTTTGGGACATTACATTTGTCTGTGAGGTTCCTCTCTTCACTAGTTTTATCAAGCCAATTCTGGGCCTCTTCCACTCTTAACTAGTTAAAACCAACACAAGGATTTACAGAACAACAACATACAAATGTTGGGTATGAACAAAATGTTCTTGGGATCCAAAAACAAAAAAAAAAAAGAGAAAGGGGAAAACACCCTAGGATATAAATTCCAATTTTAGGAAATGCTCATGGACATTACAGGAGCAAAAACAACCTCCTTAAACACACAAATCGTGCATCTCCCTTCCCAACCATTAGGTATTACAAAAACGTGTTTCCAACTTGGATAACAATGAGGAACATGCAGAAAATCGTGAGGGAAACACAGAGCAATATCAAGTAGCATGAGGAAAGGAAAAACGACCTCTTAAAACCCCCTAATCATGAATCTATGCTGCACATTCACTCAGCAATAGAAAAATTATATCCTAGGCATGGAGAAATCGAGGAAATTGCAGAAAAACAAGATGAGAATGCCCTGACTATCTGTAGATTCATGAGAAATAAAAACACATGGGTGAATAATGTCTTGGGAATTCATTTCTGGGTATTTACTTGCCCACTAAGTAAAAAACATGATTTTAAAAAATTTGTGGCTTCCCCAATTTTAAATTTACTTGCATACTCTTTTATCACAAGGCATTAACTACCTCAATCAATTTCTGGAACAAAAGACAAAAATGGGTGGTTGACATATTTATGGGTTCTCCCATTGGCATTTGGCTTTACCCTATTGACTCAACGGTTTGAATATTTTCCCTCTCTATTCCTTGTGAAATCATGCCCCCGTCTCTTTGTTGCATTGACATAGCTAGTTGTGGGTATTTTTTTATTAATTGCATATTTACATGATGTCCAAAACTATATTGTTCCTGGATAGCATGTGAACCATCGGCACCTATTTTTAATTTCTAAACATAAAATTCTAAATCCATGGTGGTGCCTTGGCCTTGAGATCCACACCATGATTTAATAACACTATTTACATTATTTACAATTTAATGCAAGTGGGGTCAAAATGGGGGTCTTACAGGTTTTTTTTATACAACACGGATATAGGATTTGTATGTGTATATATATTGTTAATCCTTTGTTTAATAATGCCATCCATGCCCATGTGCTTATGACCATACTTAATTAATTTCTTTAATTCTTGAGCGACTCGTGGAGCCTTGTGACTTATGTTGAACAATATTGTTTTAATAGATTGTTTGATGTATTGTTGATTTGGTTGGATTTAAACCATATCTTGTTGTTTGTAACTTTAAAGCTTGGTGGCCATCATAGAATGACACGCTTGTATATACGATTTGCTATTTTTGTTATGACTGTTTACTTTGGATCTTCGATCCAGTTTATGACTATTTACTTGGATACAAAATTGATTGTTTATATATTAATTATGTTTAGTCTATAGGTGGTTATCTATGTAATGGCTGTGTCGTAAGTTTATAAAGGATTTGTTTTGTATATTAATAAAACTCTATGATTACATATGAATGTATTTCTAGATATGTAATGAACTATATTATGTTTTACACTGTATAATCATATAATCTTGATGTTTTAAAGAATGAAATAGAGATTATTCCTTGGTATTTTTAAATCATGATATATTTATATTTTTACTAACATTTCCATCAAATATACATACTAACAGTTTCAACTTCTAGACTAAGAAATTAATAAAATGGGAAATAGTACATAGATACATTAAAACTAAATCTATCGCATATATGTAATTCGATAAAATATCTATTAAGTATGGAATTCAATTTATAGTATGTAAACCATTAATATAATTCCCCAAATAAGGTATGGATTCCTACTATAAGAGATTCCCTAAATGCCAATTAACATTTATAATCAAACATAACAAAATTAGAACTAATAAACTAGCTAGACTAGTCGATGCATACTACAGACAACATTAACAATTCCATATCTAGAATGAAACAACCTACTTTAAATTTAAAACATAGAATAAGAACCTGGAACCATTGTTGGGAAAACAAAACTGGAAATTCCATTCCTCCCAACCAACTCCCGAAGCAACCAAGTTACTTCCTCAAGAACCCCTGAGCCTGTTTTCTCAACCATAAGAGAAAAATACTTCAATGCACCATCTCTTGCATTATCAAATTCAATACTCGTCCAATGATATCCTTATGCTTGCTTATGGACATTCTATTATATAGTATTTTGCCTAAAACTTGGTCATTTATGAGCCTCCTTCTCTTTAGCACTCAACTAGGAGTTGTGACCTGATTTTTTGGGATGATGCCTCTTGCGTCTTCAGTTCTCACTTAGTAGCTTCAACCACTTGGATTTTCCTCTTGTGGGTCAGGAAAAACTCTTCAACAGGTATTTCCATGTCTACCCTCCTTCAATATCTTTTATTAATAAAGAATAATTCATTACAAATGTTTTATTTTTATTTTCTATGAAAAATAATAAAAATAATAATTAAATTATTTACATCATAAATTAATAATAAACTATTAATTTCAAGTGCATTACAAATCTAGTCGTAATTGTAGGTATTCGTAAAAAACAGTTTTTAAATTGGAATGGGTTATAAATTAATACAGTTTAGAAACATAGATAAGCTATGTATGAAAAGCCTTGTTTCCTACGGAATACGATTCGTTTGAATACTCATTTAAAATATCTAAAAGGAAACATATGCAAACATATTCTGAAATATTAACTCGATCTATAACTTAGGTATTTCTATGTTCATCTAAATACCAGGTTGCTTGATCATGATAATCGTTCAGATTCTTTAGTTATACAATCATTAATCCACTCTAATTCATGTATGGAATACCAAACAAAGGTTAATTTAAAATATAACTAGGATGATAAGATCTATGATTATTCTACAAATAAGGAGTAGTATGTACAAAATCACAGCATAAAAAGTTAGGAGAAGATGCACAGTATAAATCATGATAAAAATGTATTTAGAATTTATGTCTATACTCAATCTATAATTTATCAATACTAATAAAATCAAAAATAGAATAGGGAACCTCACACCACTATTGAGAAAACATCACTTAAGTTGTCATTCCTCCCAACCAACTCCTAGAGCTGCCAAGTCCTTCTTGCTCCAAAACACCCTAGCCTGTTTGTTGAACCACAACGACAAAATTCGATCAATGCACTCTTTCTTGAATGAACATATCTATTCTCCATAAATCTCTAGCCTCCTACTTGGTTGATGGACATACTATTATATAGTATTTTTCATAGGACTTAGTCATTTATGATCCTCTTTCACTTTAGCACTTCACAAGGACTCTTCACTTGATTCTCGGGAAGATTCCTCCTACATCGCTTGAGTTCTCACTCAACAACTTTCACCACTTGTGTTTTCCTCTTGTGGGTCAGCAAACACTCTTTCAACAACTACTTTAGTTTCGAATCCTCTCAATATATTTAATTTATTAAATAAAATAATCCATTACATCCATTTTCACTTTCTTGTTAAAATATTTGAATAAGAAAAATAATATTCCAAGTAATAATAAATTATATTTATTTGGAGTGTTACATACACCTCCCCTTAAAGGATAACACCGTCCTTGGTATTTTTTTTTTTTTTATCTTCATTCCTCTATTATTTCATCTTGAAACATAATTCGATATGCCTCCCGCATATTTTCTCCAATACCCAAGTGGATTCCTCTTGACTAAGGTGCTTCCATTTCACCTTGCCATGTTTGATGGTACAGTTCCAAAGTAAAATTTCTCTCATGTCGAGAATACGTGTTGGTTCCACCAGGAACTCTCCTTCACATTTGAAATGTATAACATTCTAGTAAATCACATGAGTAGCATCATGAACGTATTTATTTAGAATGGAAACATGAAAAACATTATGTACTTATACTGTAGGTGGTAATACTAACTCATATGCTACAAGTCAAGCTTTTTCAAAAATTTCAAATGGACTGCAATACCTTGGTGCCAACTTTGAATATCTTCCTAATCTTAGGGAGCTTTTTTTGGGTTTTACCTTTATGTATACATGTTCTACTACCTGGAACTCTCGAGCAGTTCTTTTCATGTCTGCAAAACATTTTTTTATGTCTTGGGAAAACTTCAAATTTTGTTATACATGTTTCATTGTTAGTTAATCCATATATTTCAACAATTTAGGACCTAATATTAATCTATTGATGGGACTGCTCCAAGAAATTGGAGTGTTACATTTTTGTCCATGCATAATTTCAAATGAACTCATTCCAACCGAAAATTGGAAATGATTGTTATATGAAAATTCTACTAAGTGCACGCAATCTTCCCACATACCAGGTGTATCCATTGCGTACATTCTAAGCATCTCTTCTACAATTTGATTTACTCTTTCAGTTTTTCCATCATTCAGAGGGTGATATGTAGTTCTGAAATTTTATTTTGTGTCGAGTCCTTTAAACAAGAATTTCCAAACAATTTCTGTAAATTTTACATCTCTAGCTGAGATTACCACTTTAGGTACATCGTGCAACCCAAAAATTGATTTCATAATAATATAAACAATGTTAACAACCTTATAACTTGACTTAATTGAAATAAAGTGAGTTTTACTTATTTTTTACACTACGACAATGACAGAGTCATGTTGTTTAATATTCTTAAGTAAACCTATTATGAAATCCATACTGATCACTTCACATTTCCATTCCGGAATGGGTAATGGTTGTAGTAATCCTATTGGATGTCGGTGTTCATCCTTTACCTGCTGGCATTCAATACAGTGTGCTAAATATTATGCTACTTCTTTTTTTCATATTAGGAAAGAATAAGTCTTTTCTCATCATAGTAATAATTTTATGATATCAAGGGTGTCCTAAATAAGGTCGTTTATGTAATTCGTCCATAAAAATTAAATTAATATATATTGAGTTAGGTATATATAATATTCCTATATGTAGTAATAATCGTCTTCTATTTCAACTAAGATCTATTTTTTTGTATTCTTTTACTTTTCTACAGTCTTTTCCTTTAGGTTTTGATACTCCTTTTCAAAATTTTCTGCATTTAAAATTTTATTTTTTAAATTTGTTTCAAATAGTTGTTGCTTGCATACAAAACGTTTGTGTGCGAACTCAAAGCATGTGCAATTTTATTCTCTTTTCCTTTCATATGTTTTATTTCAAAATCATATTAGATTAGAAATGACAACCACCTAGCTTGTCTAGCATTAAGATTTTGTTCATAAAACAAGTATTTTATACTTATGTTCTCCGACATCAGTAAGCATATTATTCCGATAAGGTAGTGTCACCGCATCTTTAGCGCAAGTATGATTGCAGTAAGTTTTAGGTCATGAGTAGCAAAATTATTCTTGTGTTCTTTTATTTTCCTAGACTTGTAGGCCATGGCATACTTTTCTTGAATTAGTACCTTGTGTAACCCTTTTTTAAGATAAAAGGTCAGGTTAACAAGTTTTTTAATTTATTAAAACATTCAGTACATTTTTTGCTCCAATAAAATTTCTTACCTTTCTTTTTCAATGAATTTATGGGGTACGCTATCTTAGAAAACCCTTCAATTAATTTTCAGTAGTATCCAATAATCCCCATGAATGATCTTACGTCGGATACATTCTTTGGAATAGGCCATCCAATGATAACCTCATAATTTTTATCGAGATCGATTGATATCCCATTCTTAGACCCCATGCGTCCTACATATTGAATTTTATCTTTAAAGGAGTCTCACTTTCTAAACTTAGCAAACTGTTGTTGTTCTCTCAACACTTGTAAATATTCTTAAAAAAAAATTGTGTTCTTGTTTATTCCCATAGTAGATCAATATGTCATTGATAAAGATGACTACGAATTTATCTCAGTATTTACTTAAAATACTATTTATTAAACACATAAAAGTTGTCACGGCGTTTGTTAAACCAAAGGGAATTACGATAAACTCGTAATGACTATATATAGTTCTAAAACAAGTTTTAAAGATGTCTTTGTACTCGATCTCTACCTGATGTTATATGTATCTTAAATATACTTTAGAGAAGATGGTTACCCCTTGAAATAGGTCAACTAGATCTTGAATCTGTGGCCAAGGGATATAAATTTTTAATAGTCATCTTGTTTAATTGTCGATAATCTATACATAGTCTTAAAGTGCCATCTTTTTCTTTACAAATAAGACTAGTGCTCCCCAAGAGGAAACACTAGATTGAATGCACTTCTTATCAATTAGTTCTTGTAATTTTGATTTAATTTCAGTAATCTCTAATATATTCATCCGATAGGGATGTTTTGATGATGGTACCACCCCTGGTACTAAATCAATTGTAAATTCTATGTCCCTCTTCGGAGGTAGTCTCGGAACTTCTTCCATAAATATGTCTTTAAAATATTTTAAACTTGGTATATATTCTATTCTATGTTGATTATCTTTTGATTTGTCATGTATTACATAGACTGCAAAAACTTTGCATTCCTTATGTACAAACCGTTTCATCTGTAAGGAAATGATCTCTTATATGTTAACCTCTATGTGAATTCCTTTCCCAATAATTGTATTACCATTATCATCTAAGTATGTGAAATTTTTATCATAGCAGTTTAATATAACTCTATGTTTCTCTAACTTGTTCATTCTTATGAGAAAATCATAGGACCCTAACGGTAATATATTCAAGTCAGCATGTGTATTCAATTCATTCATCATAGTTTCATATTTTTTCACGTAACTAGTGAATTTTTGTTTTTTTCCTCTAGCTAGTTGTACCATCCAATAATTTTTAAACACATCTTGTCATAATTTACCTAATTCTATAATCCTAGGTGATACATAACTAAAACTTGCACCTGGATCAATCAATATAGAAATGGTTTTGTTTTTTTTATCATAACTTTGACTTCGACCATTGATGTTTGATGTTCTACTTTGCGATGCTCCCATGCTGCATTTTTTCTAGGCATGTTTCTTGCCATATTCCCAATTATAGAATCTTCTTGGATTTAGTGAACATTATTACAAGTTTTCTTTCATATGGGAAGTCTTTAAAGTAGTTCGTGGTTCACCACATTCCTAGCATTTTAGTGGTTCCCTCTGTGCAATGTTTTTATTAAAGATAGTGGGTGGTTCTCTTTCTTTCCTACAGAATTCAATGGAGTAAAGATTTTATAGTTATTCCCTTGATATCTATCCCCAGTAGTTATTCCCAATGTTCTTATAAAACTTAGTATTTTTCTTTTTCTGATCAAAGTTGTCACATCTTTTAGTTTTATATTTAGGTATGTTTTCCCTTTTATTCATATTCTGATCATAACAAAATTTTGTCTTTCTCATTGCATATTCCATATTTTTTGGATTGTTGTACTTAATCATCTATTTTCAACATAAGAGGTAAACAACTGAGAAATCACTGTATTTTTTATTTTTTGTCAATGATATAAGGCACATAATGAAGTAAACTTAAGCATTTACTCAAGATTTTCTTCATGGTTATGGCACCTAATCTTAATTCATAAAATTCTTTAGCTTTTTCTTCATAATATTGTTCTGAGAGATACTTTGGTTTAAAATGCTTCTTCATACTTATCCATGTTACATAACATTCTTTTATTCCTTTTACTTTCCCTATGTCTTTCCACGAGTTATATGATTTTCCTGTTAAGTTATGGATGCTTATTTTTTCCTTTAATTCATCGGAATAGTTATAAATCTGGAAATACTTTTTCATTCTAGATAACCAAGCTTCCACTTCTTCTCATTTATTGATCTCTCCATTAAACATAGGAGGTTTGATTTTTTTTTAATTCACCTGAAATTTCTTCATAAGGTTTGTATTTATTTTTCTTTTGGTTACTATCACTACTTTCACTAGAATCTTTATGTTTTTTAGTATTATATTTTGTTGATTATTCACCTGAAGACAAGTCTCATGTTTGGAAAACTCAAGTTTCCTTCCCTTATGTTTGTAAGGTGTAGTTTTTTCTAAGTTGAGTTATGGTTCCTTATTTTTCTCTTTTTCATTACTATGTAGTTTAGATAGCATAATGTTATTTAAATATTTGTGTGATTTTAGGATACGTTTGTTATATTCGTTAACCTATTTTAGTTGTGCCCTTAGTTTCTTAACTGTTTCTTGTAATTCAGATGGGTTATCATTTCTACTTTTATTTAGGTTTACCCATATTTCACCATCCGTTATGTTACCTTCTTCATTATTTACTAGGTTCCTAGGATGTGAATCATCTTTAGTAGAAATTCCCACACCTGCAATAATTTCCTGCAATAAATAAGGTTATTCTTCTCTTCTTGTTTGTAAGAGAGTCAAACCACAACAATACAAAGTTAGTTTTCTTTTTTATCAGTTTCAATGTTGGGCTTGTTCAGGACAACTGTGGTAACCTTGCTTTGATACCATCATGTCACACACCTATAAAATCCTAAAATAAAATAAAAATCATTTACTATATTATTCATTTATGTTATTGTAACCTGTAAATGTTGATCAATTCTTATATTTGTAAAATTGAGCACAAATATCTATGGATCAACCCAACTCACAAGAAAGATCACAGAATTTTACTCGGAAATTGAAGAATGAAACAGTGCAAAAATGGCATGCAACTATGAAATCTTTCATTAATCAAAAGTAATTACATAATTAATTACAATGAAGTACAATAGCTAAATAGCCACATGAAATTTGAATACATGTGAGGAAATTTCAATTGGTTGGGATCTACTTGACTCAATGGTTAACTCACCTTTTCTAAATCATTATCGGAGTTCATCGGAGTTCAAAATCCAAACTCAAGTTTCTAATTCAGTGTTGACTAGTCTAACTGACTGAGGTAGGTGATTAAATGCGCCTCACCTACATGCAGCCATTCAATGCTAGTGCTAACTAAATAGAACTAAGTGTAGGGAACTATAACTAAATGTAACTGACTCCTAACTGAGCTTCACTAGTCACCATCCGAACTTAACTGATGGAGGTTGGTATTGGCACTCGCAGTGGCTCCTAATTTGTAGGGATTGATCTATGAGGATCCTAAACTAATGCATGAAAGTGCAATCAATGGAAATTGGCCTCAATTAGTGTTCCTCACACCTTAGTAATGGGTGCATGTGCCCCAATTAGACCAAGTAGACCCAATGGTGCTAGTTACTAAAACTCGACTGAAAGGACTTCTGATTTAGACATAATGACCAAATTGGACACGGGAGGATTATAATCCTAACACCACCTTTGAATGTTAAATTGGAAAAAAATTTGGCCCTGGTAACTAAGACCATAGGTCACCCATTACAGCAAGTAAAGTAAAGTAACTACTCAATACAAGGAGCTGGGGAAAATACCACATGGGAAAAAATCCCCCCTCTTTAACTAAGCAGATAGAATCAGGATTCAAGTTTGAAAAACTTGAAGCTTATGTTTTTGCAATCTCTGTGATGTAGCAAGGTAGGATGCATGATGTTCTGTGCATAGGTATCCTGGGGCCTGGCATGTAGACTTCTCCATATTCTTCCAAAATGATGATGGATGGAAGGAGGAACGTAACCTTTGCCTCTTTGTGGATGAAGAGGTCTCTGATACACTCTATTATTCTTAATGTAGTGAGACAGAGCCCTTTCCATGTAGCATCTTATATGAAGTCTATTGCATCTCTTTGAAGGAGGTAGGATTTCATGACATAGCACAAGGTTCTTAGTCTTATGAATGTCAGATGGGTTTCCAGTCATCTTCCTAGCTTCCATTTTGGAAGTAGGGACTGGATCTGGATCTGAATCACCTTGAATCTAAATCTCATAAAGTGATATAACTGGATCTACAATACTAGTGGAAACTACAAAAGAAGTAGATGATATTTTTTTACCTTCCCTTGCAAGTGGATGCTGAGAGTGCACTAGTTCTTAAAATGACATGAAGTTTGAGAACTCATATGCATGACACCCTTCGCTATGATGTTCCTAGTAGAGATATCTATTATATCCACTAATTCAGGACCAAATATGGCTTGCTTTAAAGATTCAGTATGAGTCATCTGGTATACATATAACAGATTTGCAACTAAGGAGGGAACATAAAGAACATCTTTGAACTTTCCATGTTCAAGCTTGATAGAGCCCTTCCTTTTGGCTTGAAATTTACTGTTATTTCCCATCTGAATACTAGGAAAATCAAAATATTGCAAGGAAGAGAATGATTTTCTGGATGCAACCATATGATTGGAAGCTTCAGAATCAATGAGGAAGGCATGTGTTGTTGAGAAGCTAGCCTTGAGTGCATGGCATGTCTCTTCATGTTCTTCGGTTTCTTCTCTATGGTCAACCTTCCTTGTGCTAGAAGGTAAAATAATGTTATATTTATTCAGAAGAAGAGCCATCTCATCGATATTTCTTCTCATAAAAACACTTTCTAGATGAAATCCCCTTCCACAGTAAGAACAAAGTGTCTTTCCTTTGCCATTATTCTTGCTTCTCTTCGAACCTGAAGGATCATTTGATATCTCTTTCTCCACAGGAGACTCATCCTTATGATTCCCTTTATCATTCTCTACCTTAGGTCCTCCTGAAACCAGTTCTTGATCTCTAAAAGATCGAATGATCCCCATTTGCATCAAATTGTCATGCTCCTGAGTGAGAGATTCAATGAAGGAGTTTACAGTAGGCATCCTCCAATTTTGAGTGGTGAGCTTCACTAAATGAAATGTTGATACAAAGACTGAATAGTTTGCACCACGTTTTGATGAAATGGCAAGGATGAGTTGATCATCCTCCTTCTCAACCTTGCACAGCTTCAAATGGAACACTAGATTCTTTAATTTAGTGAAGAAGTCATTTAGTATTTCTAAATTGGCTGGATGAAGAGAAATTAACGTATTCTCAAGCTGATAGATCCTTAGATCATCCTGCTTGTCAAATAGGAGTACAAGATTATCCCAAACCTTCTTGAGAGTCTTCAGTGCATTGATGTGGAAGAGAAGATCTCAAGAGTTTGAGAGGCACAAGCATCCATAGGCTTCATCAAGCCTATTGAAGTACTTTTCTTTGTTGACATAATGGATTCACTCTGCCTCCTCCTCCATTGTAAGTCTGAAGAGTCTTTTGCAGCATAGTTGCATCTCCATGTCCTCCTTCTACTGGTGATAATTGAAATGAGTGAGAATCTCTATTGGAGGGGCCATCTTGAATGCATTGAAGAACATTGAGTTGTTGTAGAGAATGTAGTGAAGGAGAATGAGATGCTTGTAGAGAATGCAATGAAGAGGAATGGTAAACCTATAAATCACACAATGAAATAGACACAATAAGGTTGGCATTATGCACTTTTGGAATTTCCTTCACACCCGACATATTTGATCAATAAATCTTGATTAAAAATTCCTTAACTTAGGATATTAAGTGGTAAATTCTCCGCTTCTGGTGCAATACTGGAAGGAGCAATTTTGCTAAAAAAAAATGGATCGATGTATGAATCTGTATTAGAGAAATTTCCTTGTCTTTCCTAGGCTATGATACCATGTAAAATTAAGCACAAATATCTATGGATTAACACACAAATCACAAGAAAGATCACACAATTTCACTCAGAAATTGAAGAATGAAACAGTGCAAAAATGTCTTGAAACTGTGAAAGATTTCATTAATAAAAAGTAGTTAGATAATTAATTACAATGAAGTACAATAGATAAAAAGCCACATGCAATTCGAATGCATGTGAGGAAATTTGAATTGGTTGGACTCTACTTGACTGAATGGTTAACTGACCTTGTCTAAATCATTATCGGAGTTCATTGAAGTTCAAGATCCAAAATCAAGTGTCTAATTTAGTGTTGACTAGTCTAACTGACTCAGGTAGGTGATTAAATAAGCCTCACCTACATGAAGCCATGCAATCATAGCGCTAACTGAATAGAACTGAGTGTAGGGAACTAGAATTGAATGTAACTGATTCCTAACTGAGCGTGACTAGTCACCAACTGAACTTAACTGATGGAGGTTGGTATCGACACTCTGAGTGGCTCCTAACTTCTAGGGATTGATCTAGGAGGATCCTAAACTGATGCATGCAAGTGCAATCAGTGGTAGCTGGCCTAAATTAGTGTTCCCCACACTTTAGTAACTGGTGCATGTGCCCCAATTAGGCCAAGTGGACCCAATGGTGCTAGTGACTAAAAATAGACTGAAAGGAATCCCTATTTTTACATGACTCCTGATTTAGACATAATGACCAAATTGGAGAAAGGAGTATTATAATCCTAACAATATTTGTCATCACAAGTAATTTAAATAGCATTAGTTCTATTTTTTATGGACTGTTTTAGCCCCCGTGTGGAGTTGTCATTGGGTGAAAACAACCTTATAACACACTTTCCAATGTGATTTTTTAATTCTTTATGTTTATTTTAGTTTTGGTCGTTTAGGAATTAAGCCTAAATTTAAGGCTTAGTCCTAACTACCCTTTTCTATTACACCCACCTACATACTACAATTTGGAAAGGGGTATATTATAAAGTTTTATTAAAGGATTATGTAAGTGGGAAGCATAGAACATGTTCTTGGTTTAAATTTTTGATTAACATATTGGGCTATGGTGACAATAATCACCATAGTTGTGACCCTAGCTACAACCTTAATTATCGTGGTTAATAAGTTATACATTGGTCATGCAACAAATGACAAGGGATGTATAAGTGAATATGGTTGGTGCACACAACTTATAACTTTGATCTATGATTTAAATTCTTCCCTCACTCTGAGTTGACAATGAAACTAGGCACATTCAATGGAATTTTTAACCTCATGTGTTTATGGGTTGAGAGGGATCTCAACCCTCCACTTGCTGTGATATCCCGAATGGGTTCTACTAAGGGTTTTAATGTGTCTTTAATCTATGCGAGGGTTTGGATTTCTACATTTTCTTGGTGTGTAGCTAAATTTGTGGTAGAAAACTTAGCCACTCATTGTTGTTTGCAAAGTATTTCTCGTTCCTTGCACAATCGGTTAATGGGGGTTTATTTTATTTATGATTTTTATTGAATCTTTTTTATCACTGAAGTGGTCGCCACTACTACCTCGACATGTCCCCTTTGTCACGGTTATGAAAAGAACACGTCCTTCATCGAGCTTTCATGAAGGATTACAGTGTACCATCCTTTTACAAAGCAAGAGATTTAAAATATTTTCAATGTCCATTTGCAAGTTCATACATATATTTTTAAAAGGTTTCAAACATAATTAGAAAAATATTTTAGGGTCTATCTTATGATTCTCTGTCATTTTGTAGGAAAAGGAGAAATATGAGAAATAAGAGGAGCTCACCCCTCGCCATCTATATGTACCTTTAAGGTAATTTTCACTATGATAAATAATTTGTTTTTTTTTAAATCGATTTCCAAGGTAAAAATACAAGTTCTTCTTTTTAATGTGCATGTGGATTTGATGGCTAGTGAAGCTTCCAAATGGATTCTAGCTTTAGTCTTCAAGCCGAGCTTCGTTTGGCTAGGTAAGGGTTTTACCTTGTAATTTTTTCCTTATTTAGTCGTAGTTAAGAGACCTAGTTTTTGAATGTGTGAGGTGGAATGTAGGTTTGTTAATCTTGGACCAGCGAGAGCAACGACAAGATCGCCTCCTCTCATGCCTCATATTTCTCTCTACCAAGGTGAGGTTTTCGTTTATGTTATTATGAATTACACGTATGCATTTTACTTGCTCATTAATAATGATACTAAAACTCGTTAGTGTTTTGCATGTGTCTACTGGTGCAATAGTTTGGATGGCACAACGTGGGTACCTCAATAGTCTTACGGTAAGGTTCTGATAATTGTACGGGTTGCAATGGTTTCCCACTAAATTTAAAAGGTATTTCACAACCACTTAGGAATATAAGTTTTTTTTTAAATGTTTTGTTTAAATCCTTATGGGTTTGTACTAGTTTATGGAATTGTCTTCACAATCTCTCATATTTCGATGCATTGGCATGCTATGCTAATCCGATGTACATTACTTTTTTTGTTATTAAAGAGTGTATGGTAATAAATGGACTTACAACCATGATAATATTTATTAGTTGAAAACCTTTGTTCACTGAAATAAAATATATTAAAGCTCAGAGCTTAATGCCGCTTGTTAATATCGTTGATATGATTCGATTTTCTTGAAAATATTTTTGAAATAGTCATGCAGCATGGGGTATGGATCCTTGTGAATAGATACGTGGCATTTAAATTTAATTGATTGTTATTTCTTTATCGTGTAATTAACTAGATCTATTTGTTTTATGACTTATTATTGGGATATGTGAGCTTGATATTTATTGGATGTTTATAAATGAGTATTTGTTTCATGCTAAGATAATCGTCAATCTAGATTCATGATTTAGATGTGTTTCAATGAAAAACCTTTTGGTTCTACTTTGTACATTTATGGATGTTTATACCTATCTGCAAATCCTTTTGTTTACTGTTTATATTCTTTGATTTCTTATTGAGGTTATTCCTTTTCGTGTTTACTTAGTAATTCCTTCTTTAAAATCGTTGTTTTCACTAGTAAATCCTTATTTAAAATCCTTGTTTAATTATGTTATTGGAATCCTGAGTCGTAAGTGTAGGTATTCTTAAAACATAGCTTTTAAATTGGAATGAGTTATAAATTAATACACTTTAGAAACAAATCTAAGTTGTGTATGAAAATCCTCTACATGTAGGGAATACAATTGGTTTGAATGCTCATTTAAAATATAAAAAAAAGAACATATGCAAACATACTTTAAATATTAACTCGATCTATGACTTAGGAATTTCTTTGTTTGTTTATTCAAATATAGTTATACAATCATTAAATCCATTGTAATCATCATATGGAATCCCAAATTGAAACTATAGCTAGGATGATAAGATATATTATTCTTCTACAAATAAGGAGTAGTTTATATCAAATCATAGCATAAAAATTTGAGAAGAGATGCACAATATAAATCCCTATAAAAATGTATTTACAATTCATGTCTATACTAAAACTATAATTTATCAATACTAAACAAATATGAAATAGAGACTAGGGAACGTTGTTGGAAAACATGACTAAAGGTGTAGTTCCTCTCAACCAACTCCTAGAGCAACCAATTCTTACTTTCTTGAGAACCTAGGGCCTATTTGATGAACCACAAGTACAAAATCTAATCAATGTGCTATCTCTTGCATTTACATCTTACATCAACACATCAATTCCCCGTCCATGGCTATCCTCTTGCTTCCCTCATGGACATATAATAATAGTATTTTGCATGGGACTTGGTCATTTATGAGCCTCTTTAGCACTCTACAAAGAGTCTTGACCTCATTTTAGGGAAGTGCCACTTGTCTTTTTCCATTGTGGGTCACCAAATAGTCTTTGAACACCTACTTGAAAACTTATTCCTCTTAATATATTTAATTTATTAAATAAAATAATCCATTACATCCATTTTGACTTTCTTGTAAAAGTATTTTCATAAGAAAAATAATATTCCAAGTATTAAGAAATTAAATTTATTTGGTCTGTTACATGTTTAAAGTTAATAAATTAAATTAAAAAAATAATAATCTTAATCAAAATTAAAATCTTAAAAATAAAACTAGTATAAATCTATTTTAATTGAGGATTTCCTAAAAATTAAAAATAATTAATCCCATGGTTAACTCCAAATTTATGAAATTCGAATATTGTAATACAAATAAAACCACGAGAAGAAAAATTAATCCCATGGTTAAATAGAAATTTATGAAATTTAAATCTTATAATACAAATAAAAACCACAAGAAAAATATAGTATCTAGACATCAAAACAAATCTTATAATACAAATAAAACCACATAAAAATACTGCATTGAAGCTCTCCATGTGATAATCGCATGCATCCTTTAATGAGAAACAACAGTCCACAATCCTAGTGTAACATAAGATCAGATCATAGTTGCACTAATCCAAACACCCTATCCCAGGAATAAAACTTATACATGGAGGAGGAAAACATTGTATCACACAAGATGCATTTGTACCGTTAGTGTATATAACAAATCTTATAATACAAATAAAGCCACATAAATATACTGCCTTTAAGCTCTCCATATGATAATAGCATGCATCCATTAATGAGAAACAACAGTCTACAGTGTAACATAAGATCATGGTTGCAGTAATCCAAAGGACCTATCCTAGGAATAAAACTTGTACGTGCAGGAGGAAAACATTGTTTCACACAAGATGCATTTGTAGCATTACCGTGTATAAAATCTAAAGCATATTATATATAATCTACGGATTTCTCTATACATGACCTTTATTTATACTGTTTTTTTCCGTTTTGGCAAGCATCATGTCATTCTCTTCCAGCATCTCAGAAGTGTTGAAATCAGCATCAGTAGGCATTCTCCAAGATCTGAGGTCATAAGTGACCACCCTGAAGCTAGCCAGGGAGACTTGGAGATTAACCAGTTCTGTG
>LPNX010247373.1:51917-135274 GCA_001517045.1 Pseudotsuga menziesii
CAAAGTTTCTTCCAGTTGTAAACTCGAGTATCTAATTTTAGATTTAGTTTGATCTCATGTGTCTTTCCATGCACCCAAGTTATCTGTGTCAATCTAAAAGAATAATTAAAGTTTTATTTTTTAAGTCTCAAGTTAAGTCAAAGTTGCATAACAAGTCCTCTTGGAATTGGTGCCTATAAATTAATCTCACTTGCTGTCTATTATGTAATAATCATTTTCATAGTTTTGAGAGTAACAGGGCCGCGTAGTAAAACGTTTCTATTGCTGAATTTACACAGCAAAGAGAGGGCAGCAGTTTGTCTTGCTGGTTTGTTTTACACAGTTTACGGGGCAGCGAAGTATTTTATTGACTTGCTGATTTATAACAGCAGTAAGAGGGAAGCGAAGTATCTTGGTGTCTGGTTGGTCTTACAGTCACTCTCTCAAGCATATTTCATGGTGGAAAGTTTGTATTTCGATCTTACATATTATTTGCAATAAAGGAAGATTGTTTGCTGGAGTTTTTATCCCATATTGGGTTTCTCCAGGGTAAATTTTTGTGCATGTGTGAGATCTTATTTATGTACTTCTTCTACTGCTGGTTATCATTTCAAGTGTTAATCTATCTGTTGGTTTAAAGATCTAAGTTTTGTTTAAAGTGGAAGAAAAGTAAAAGAACAGTAAACACTTTGCTCGAATATATATATGCTTGAAAAACTAACAAGAAGCACCCGTGCTAAAGAAACCCGGGGTTCCAATGGATCTTATGAAGCCTTTGCCAACAGAAGAAGAGGAGAACAAGCGTAACATAACATCAGAATATGGCGCTACCTTAATCTATTATGAAGATTATTCTGTTAGAAACTTATAAAGGATTAATCTATTAAGAAACACATACTGGTGGTCATGGACGTCTTGACATTATTACAGAGATCCAATTCAAATTTCAAAGCGTCTTCTAATTTCATTCTGCTCAGTTAGCAACCCAACGGTTGAGTTTGCGTTTCGGGCCATCTTTGTGCTGAGATGGCACCGGTACCTATAATAGAAGCAGTAAATGATATCACAGACCATCAGCTGATTTCACTGAAATAAATGAGGGGAACTCTAAATAAGCCTTACTTTATTACGTCATTAACCATGCAATATCAGATTATGGCTAGCATCTATGCGAAGGTGTTGGGGATAAATGATTTTTCTATCGGAACCTGTGAGGAAGACAATCAATATCCTGCTTGACATGCCACCCATTTAATGCTGCTGCAGTTAGTTGGATCTGAAGGTATTTGATATCCAGTTACTGGATCTGAAGGAATTTGAAATCCAATTACTGGCAGTTGCTACAACATTAAATGAATCGCCCTAGGTAAACTTTAGCCTACTACGAATGAGGAATGAATGTGACTATTAATTTAGTATTATATTTTGTTGATTATTCACTTCAAGACTAGTCTCATGTTTGGAAAACTCAAGTTTCCTTCTCTTATGTTTGTAAGGTGTAGTTTTTTCTAAGTTGAGTTATGGTTCCTAATTTTTCTCTTTTTCATTACTATGTAGTTTAGATAGCATAATATTATTTAATTTTTTGTGTTATTTTAGGATACGTTTGTTATATTCGTTAACCTATTTTAGTTGTGCCCTTAGTTTCTTAAATGTTTCTTGTAATTGAAATGGGCTATTATTCCTACTTTTATTTAGGTTTACCCATATTTCACCATCCCTTATGTTACCTTTTTCATTATTTACTGGGTTCCTAGGATGTGACCCCTCTTTAGTAGACATTCCCACATCTGCAATAATTTCCTGCAATAAACAAGGTTATTCTTCTCTTCTTGTTTGTAAGAGAGTCAAACCACAACAAGACAAAGTTAGTTTTCTTTTTTATCAGTTTCAATTTTGGGCTTGTTCAGGACAACTGTGGTAACCTTGCTTTGATACCATCATGTCACACACCTATAAAATCCTAAAATAAAATAAAAATCATTTACTATATTATTCATTTATGTTGTTGTAACCTGTAAATGTTGATCAGTGTATCTTATATTTGTAAAATTGAGAACAAATATCTATGGATCAACCCAACTCACAAGAAATATCACAGAATTTTACTCAGAAATTGAAGAATGAAACAGTGCAAAAATGGCATGCAACTGTGAAAGCTTTCATTAATCAAAAGTAATTACATAATTAATTACAATGAAGTACAATAGCTAAATAACCACATGAAATTTGAATACATGTGAGGAAATTTGAATTGGTTGGAATATACTTGACTCAATGGTTAACTCATCTTTTCTAAATAATTATCGGAGTTCAAAATCCAAACTCAAGTTTCTAATTCAGTGTTGACTAGTCTAAATGACTGAGGTAGGTGACTAAATGCGCCTCAACTGCATGCATCCATTCAATGATAGTGCTAACCAAATAGAACCGAGTGTAGGGAACTATAACTAAATGTAACCAACTCCTAACTGAGCTTGGCTAGTCACCAACTAAACTTAACTGATGGAGGTTGGTATTGGCACTCGCAGTGGCTCCTAATTTGTAGGGATTTATTTATGAGGATCCTAAACTAGTGTTTTCAAGTGCAATCAATGGAAATTGGCCTCAATTAGTGTTCCCCACACTTTAGTAACGGGTGCATGTGCCCCAATTAGACCAAGTAGACCCAATGGTGCTAGTGACTAAAACTCGACTAAAAGGACTCCACATTTAGACATGACTCTTGATTTAGACATAATGACCAAATTGGACAAGGGAGGATTATAATCCTAACAACACACTTGAATACTAACTTGGAATTTTTTTTGGCCCTGGTAACTAAGACCATATGTCACCCATTACAGCAAGTAAAGTAAAGTAACTACTCAATACAACGAGCTAGAGAAAATACCACATGGGAAACAATCCCACTCTCTAACTAAGTGGATAGAATCAGGATTCAAGTTTGAAAAACTTGAAACTTATGTTTTTACAATCTCTGTGATGTAGCAAGGGAGCATGCATGATGTTCTGTCCACAGGTATCTTGGGACCTGGCATGTAGACTTCTCCATATTCTCCCAAAATGATGATGGAAGGAAGGAGGAACGTAACCTTTGCCTCTTTGTGGATGAAGAGGTCCCTGATCCACTCTATTATTCTGAATGTAGTGAGACCGAGCCCTTTCCATGTAGCATCTTACATGAAGTCTATTGCATCTCTCTGAAGGAGGTAGGATTTCATGACATAGCACAAGGCTCTTAGTATTCTGAATGTCAGATGGGTTTCCAGTCATCTTCCTAGCTTCCATTTTGGAAGTAGGGACTGGATCTGGATCTGAATCACCCTGAATCTCAATCTCATAAATTAATATAGCTGGATCTGCAATACTAGTGGAAACTACAAAAGAAGTAGATGAATTTTTTTTACCTTCCCTTGCAAGGGGCCGCTAAGAGTGCACTAGTTCTTAAAATGGCATGAAGTTTGAGAACTCACATGCATAACACCCTTCACTATGATGTTCCTAGTAGAGATATTTATTATATGCACTAATTCAGTACCAAATATGGCTCACTTTAAAGAGCCTGTATGAGTCATCCGGTATACATATAACAGATTTGGAACTAAGGAGGGAACATAAAGCACATCTTTGAACTTTCCATGTTCAAGCTTGATAGAGCCCTTCCCTTTGGATTGAACTTTACTCTTATTTCCCATCTGAATACTAGGAAAATCAAAATATTGCATGGAAGAGAATGATTCTATGGATGCAACCATATGATTGGAAACTTCATAATTAATGAGGAAGGCATGTGTTGTTGAGCAGCTAGCCTTCAGTGCATGGCATGTCTCTTCATGTTATTCACTTTCTTCTTTATGGTCAACCTTCCTTGTCCTAGAAGGTACACTAATGTTATGTTTCTTCAGAAGAAGAGCCAGCTCATCAATTTTTCTTCTCATAAAAGAGCTTTCTAGATGAAAGCCCCTTCCACAGTAAGAACAAAGTGTCTTTCCTTTGCCATTATTCTTGCTTCTTTTCGAACCTGAAGGCTCATTTGAAAGCTCTTTCTCCATAGGAGAATCATCCTTCTGCTTCCCTTTATCATTCTCTACCTTAGGTCCTCCTGAAACCAGTGCTTGATCTCTAAAAGATCGAATGATCCCCATTTGCATCAAATTGTCATGCTCCTGAGTCAGAGATTCAATGAAGGAGTTTAGAGTAGGCATCCTCCAATTTGGAGTGGTGAGCTTCACTCAATGAAATGTTGATACCAAGACTGAATAGATTGCACCAAGTTTTTATAAAATGGCAAGGATGAGTTGATCATCCTCCTTCTCAACCTTGTACAGCTTCAAATGGAACACTAGATTCTTTAATTCAGTGAATAAGTCATTTAGTATTTCTAAATTGGCTGGATGAAGAGAAATTAACTTATTCTCAAGCTGATAGATCCTTAGATCATCCTGCTTGTCAAATAGGATTGCAATATTATCCCAAACCTTCATGGGAGTCTTCAATCCATTGATGTGGAAGAGAATATCTCAAGAGTTTGAGAGGCACAAGCATCCATAGGCTTCATCAAGCCTATTGAAGTACTTTTCTTTGTTAACATAATGGATTGGCTCTGCCTCTTCCTCGATTGTATGTCTGAAGAGTCTTTTGGAGCATAGTTGCATCTCCATGTCCTCCTTCTAGTGGTGATAATTGAAATGAGTGAGAATTTCTATTGGACGGGCCATCTAGAATGCATTGAAGAAGACTCAGCTACTCTAGAGAATGTAGTGAAGGAGAATGAGATGCTTGTAGAGAATGCAGTGAAGAGGAATGATAAACCTATAAATCACACAATCAAATAGGCACAATAAGGTCGACATTTTGCACTTTTTGAATTTCCTTCACACCGACCATATTTGATCAAGGAATCTTGATAAAAAAAATCCTTAACTTAGGATATTAAGTGGTAAATTCTCTGCTTCTGGTGCAATACTCGAAGGAGCACTTTTGCTAAAAACGAATGGATCCATGTACGAATCTGTATTAGGAAAAGTTCCTTGTCCTTCCTAGGATGTGATACCATGTAAAATTAAGCACAAATGTCTATGGATTAAAACAAAAATCACAAGAAAAATCACACAATTTCACTCAGAAATTGAAGAATGAAACAGTGCAAAAATGGCTTGAAACTGTGAAAGATTTCATTAATAAAAAGTAGTTAGATAATTAATTACAATGAATTACAATAGATAAATAGCCACATGCAATTTGAATGCATGTGAGGAAATTTGAATTGGTTCGACTCTACTTGACTGAATGCTTAACCGACCTTGTCTAAATCATTATCGGAGTTCATCGAAGTTCAAAATCCAAATTCAAGTCTCTAATTTATTGTTGACTAGTCTAACTGATTGAGGTAGGTGATTAAATGTGCGTCACCTACATGAATCCATGCAATCATAGTGCTAACTAAATAGAACTCAGTGTAGGTAACTAGAACTGAATGTAACTGACTCCTAACCGAGCGTGACTAGTCACCAACTGAACTTAACTGATGGAGGTTGGTATCGACACTCTAAGTGGCTCCTAACTCGTAGGGATTGATCTAGGAGGATCCTAAACTCATGCATGCAATTGCAATCAGTAGAAGTTGGCCTCAATTAGTGCTCCCCACACCTTAGTAACTGGTGCATGTGACCCTATTAGGCCAAGTTGACCGAATGGTGCTAGTGACTGAAAATAGACTGAAAGGAATCCCTATTTTTACATGACTCCTGATTTAGACATAATGACCAAATTGGACAAGGGAGTATTATAATCCTAACAATATTTGTCATCACAAGTAATTACACCTGTAATTTAAATTGCATTAGTTCAATTTTTTATGGACAGTTTTAGCCCCGTGTGGAGTTGTCTTTGGGTGACAACGACCTTATAGCACACTTTCCAATGTGATTTTTTAATTCTTTATGTTTATTTTACTTTTGGTCATTTAGGACTTAAGCCTAAATTTAAGGCTTAGTCCTAACTACCCTTTGTTATTACACCCATCTACATACTACACTTTGGAAAGGGGTATATTAAAAAGTTTTATTAAAGGATTATGTAAGTGGGAAGCATAGAACATGTTCTTGGTTTAAATTTTTGATTAATAGATTGGGCTATGGTGACAATAATCACCATAGTCGTGACCCTAGCCACAACCTTAATTATCGTGGTTAATAAGTTATACATTGGTCATGCAACAAATGACAAGGGATGTATAAGTGAATAATGTTGGTGCACACAACTTATAACTTTGAGCTATGGTTTAAATTCTTCCCTCAATCTGAGTTAACAATGCAACTAGACGCATTCAATGGAATTTTTAACCTCATGTGTTTATGGGCTGAGAGGGATCTCAACCCTCCACTTGCCGTGATATCCCGAATGGGTTCTACTAAGGGTTTTAACATGTCTTTAATCTATGTGAAGGTTTGGATTTCTACATTTTCTTGGTCTGTAGCTAAATTTGTGGTAGAAAACTTAGCCACTCATGGTTGTTTGCAAAGTCTTTCTTGTTCCTTGCACAATCATTTAATGGGTGTTTATTTTATTTCTGATTTTTATTGAATGTTTTTTATCACTTAAGTGGTCGCCACTACTACCTCGACATGTCCCCTTTGTCACGGTTATGAAAAGAACACGTCCTTCCTCGAGCTTTCATGAAGGATTACAATCTACCATCCTTTTACAAAGCAAGAGATTTAAAATATTTTCAATGTCCATTTGCAAGTTCATACATATACTTTTAAAAGGTTCCAAACATAATTAGAAAAATATTTTAGGGTCTATCTTATGATTCTCTGTCATTTTGTAGGAAAAGGAGAAATATGAGAAATAAGAGGAGCTCACCCCTCGCCCTCGCCCTCTGTACGTACCTTTAAGGTAGTTTTCACTGTGATAAATAATTTGTTTTTTTTTTTAAATCAATTTCCAAGGTAAAAATATAAGTTCTTATTTTTAATGTGCATGTGGATTTGATGGCTAGCGAAGCTTCCAAATGGATTCTAGCTTCAGTCTTCAAGCTGAGCTTAGTTTGGCTATGTAAGGGTTTTACCTTGTAATTTTTTCCTTATTTAGTTATAGTTAAGAGACCTAGTTTTTGAATGTGTGAGGTGGAATGTAGGTTTGTTAATTTTAGACCAGCGAGAGCGACGACAAGGTCGCCTCCTCTCATGCCTCATATTTCTCTCTACCGAGGTGAGGTTTTCGTTTATGTTATTATGAATTACAGGTATGCATTTTACTTGCTCATTAATAATGATACTAACACTCGTTAGTGTTTTGCATGTGTCTACCGGCGCAATGGTTTGGGTGGCACAACGTGGGTACCTGAACAGTCTTACCGTAAGATTCTGATAATTGTAGGGGTAGCAATGGTTTCCCATGAAATTGAAAAGGTATTTCACAACCACTTAGGAAGATAAGTTTTTTTTTAAAATGCTTTGTTTAAACCCTTATGGGTTTGTACTAGTTTATGGAAATGTCTTCACAATCTCTCATATTTTGATGCATTGGCATGCCATGCTAATCCGATGTACATTACTTTTTTTGTTCTTAAAGAGTTTATGGTAATAAATGGACTTACAACCATGATAATATTTATTAGTTGAAAATTTTTGTTCACTGAAATAAAATCTATTAAAGCTCGGAGCTTAATGCCGCTGGTTAATATCATTGATATGATTCGATTTTCTTGAAAATATTTTTGACATAGTCATGTAGCATGGGGTATGGATCCTTGTGAATAGATACGGGGCATTTAAATTTAATTGATTGTTATTTCTTTATTTTGTAATTAACTAGATCTATTTGTTTTATGAATTATTATTAGGATATATGAGCTTGATATTTATTGGATGTTTATAAATGAGTATTTGTTTCATGCTAAGATAATAGTCGATCTAGATTCATGATTTAGATGTGTTTCAATGAAAAACCTTTTGGTTCTACTTTGTACATTTATGGAAGTTTATACCTATCTGCAAATCTTTTTGTTTACTGTTTATATTCTTTGATTTCTTATTGAGGTTATTTCTTTTTCATGTTTACTTAGTAATTCCTTCTTTAAAATCGTTGTTTTCACTAGTAAATCCTTATTTAAAATCCTTGTTTAATTATGTTATTGGAATCTAGTCATAAGTGTAGGTATTCTTAAAACATAGCTTTTAAATTGGAATGAGTTATAAACTAATACACTTTAGAAACAAAGCTAAGTTATGTATGAAAATCCTCTACATGTAGGGAATACAATTGGTTTGAATGCTCATTTAAAATATAAAAAAAAGAACATATGCAAACATACTTTAAATATTAACTCGATCTATGACTTAGGAATTTCTTTGTTTGTTTGTTCAAATATAGTTATGCAATCATTAAATCCATTGAAAATTTATTCCTCTTAATATATTTAATTTATTAAATAAAATAATCCATTGCATCCATTTTGACTTTCTTGTCAAAGTATTTTCATAAGAAAAATAATATTCCAAGTAATCAGAAATTAAATTTATTTGGTGTGTTACAATAATTACAAGTTTAAAGTTAATAAATTAAATTAAAAAAATAATAATCTTAATCAAAATTAAAATCTTAAAAATAAAACTAGTATAAATCTATTTTAATTGAGGATTTCCTAAAAATTAAAAATAATTAATCCCATGGTTAACTCCAAATTTATGAAATTCGAATATTGTAATACAAATAAAACCACAAGAAGAAAAATTAATCCCATTGTTAAATCAAAATTTATGAAATTCAAATCTTATAATACAAATAAAAACCACAAGAAAAATATAGTACCTAGACATCAAAACAAATATTATAATAGAAATAAAACCACATAAAAATACGACATTGAAGCTCTCCATGTGATAATCGCATGCATCCTTTAATGAGCAACAACAGTCCACAATCCTGGTGTAACATAAGATCAGATCATAGTTGCACTAATCCAAACACCCTATCCGAGGAATAAAACTTATACATGGAGGAGGAAAACATTGTATCACACAAGATGCATTTGTACGGTTAGTGTATATAACAAATCTTATAATACAAATAAAGCCACATAAATATACTGCCTTTAAGCTCTCCATATAATAATAGGATGCGTCCATTAATGAGCAACAACAGTCTAAAGTGTAACATAAGATCATGGTTGCAGTAATCCAAAGGACCTATCCCAGGAATAAAACTTGTACATGCAGGAGGAAAACATTGTTTCACACAAGATGCATTTGTAGCGTTACCGTGTATAAAATCTAAAGCATTGTTATATATAATCTACGGATTTCTCTATACATGACCTTTAGTTATACTATTTTTTTTCCATTTTGGCAAGCATCATGTCATTTTCTTCCGGCATCTCAGAAGCACCCGTGCTAAAGAGACCCGGGGTTCCAATGGATCTTATGAAGCCTTTGCCAAGAGAAGAAGAGGAGAAAAAGCGTAGCATAACATGAGAATATGGCGCTACCTTAATCTATTATGAAGATTATTCTATTAGAAACTTATAAAGGATTAATCTATTAAGAAACACATACTGGTGGTCATGGACGTCTTGACATTATTACAGAGATCCAATTCAAATTTCAAAGCGTCTTCTAATTTCATTCTGCTCAGTTAGCAAACCAACGGTTGAGTTTGTGTTTGAAGCCGTTTTTGTCCAGCTGAGATGGCACCGGTACCTACAATAGAAGAAGTAAATGATATCACAGACCATCAGCTGATTTCACTGAAATAAACGAGGGGAACTCTAAATAATCCTTACTTTATTGCGTCATTAACCATGGGATATCAGATTACGGCTAGCATCTATGCGAAGGTGTTGGGGATAAATGATTTTTCTATCGGAACCTGTGAGGAAGACCATCAATATCCTGCTTGACATGCCGCCCATTTAATGCTGCTGCAGTTAGTTGGATCTGAAGGTATTTGATATCCAGTTACTGGATCTGAAGGCATTTGAAATCCAATTACTGGCAGTTGCTGCAACATTAAATGAACCTCCGTAGGTTAACTTTAGCCTATTACAAATGAGGAATGAATGTGCCATATTAATTTAGTATTATATTTTGTTGATTATTCACTTCAAGACTAGTCTCATGTTTGGAAAACTCAAGTTTCCTTCCCTTATGTTTGTAAGGTGTAGTTTTTTCTAAGTTGAGTTATGGTTCCTTATTTTTCTCTTTTTCATTACTATGTAGTTTAGATAGCATAATGTTATTTAATTCTTTGTGTTATTTTATGATACATTTGTTATATTCGTTAACGTGTTTAAGTTGTGCCTTTAGTTTCTTAACTGTTTCTTGTAATTCAAATGGGTTATCATTCCTACTTTTATTTAGGTTTACCCATATTTCACCATCCTTTATGTTAACTTTTTCGTTATTTACTGGGTTCCTAAGATGTGAATCCTCTTTAGTAGACATTCCCACATCTGCAATAATTTCCTGCAATAAATAAGGTTATTCTTCTCTTCTTGTTCGTAAGAGAGTCAAACCAAAACAAGACAAAGTTAGTTTTCTTTTTTATGAGTTTCAATGTTGGGCTTGTTCAGGACAACTGTGGTAACCTTGCTTTGATACCATCATGTCACACAACTATAAAATCCTAAAATAAAATAAAAATCATTTACTATATTATTCATTTATGTTGTTGTAACCTGTAAATGTTGATCGATGCATCTTATATTTGTAAAATTGAGCACAAATATCTATGGATCAACCCAACTCACAAGAAATATCACATAATTTTACTCAGAAATTGAAGAATGCAACAGTGCAAAAATGGCATGCAACTGTGAAAGCTTTCATTAATAAAAAGTAATTACATAATTAATTACAATGAAGTACAATAGCTAACTAGCCACATTAAATTTGAATACATGTGAGGAAATTTGAATTGGTTGGAATCTACTTGACTCAATGGTTAACTCACCTTTTCTAAATAATTATCGGAGTTCATCGGAGTTCAAAATCCAAACTCAAGTTTCTAATTCAGTGTTGACTAGTCTAACTGACTGAGGTAGATGATTAAATGTGCCTCAGCTACACGCAGCCATTCAATGCTAGTGCTAACCAAATAGAACTGAGTGTAGGGAAATATAACTAAATGTAACCGACTCCTAACTGAGCTTGGCTAGTCACCAACTAAACTTAACTGATGGAGGTTGGTATTGGCACTCGCAGTGGCTCCTAATTTGTAGGGATTTATTTATGAGGATCCTAAACTGGTGTATGCAAGTGCAATCAATGGAAATTGGCCTCAATTAGTGTTCCCCACACTTTAGTAACGGGTGCATGTGCCCAAATTAGACCAAGTAGACCCAATGGTGCTAGTGACTAAAACTCGACTAAAAGGACTCCCCATTTAGACATGACTCCTGATTTAGACATAATGACCAAATTGGACAAGGGAGGATTATAATCCTAACAACACATTTGAATACTAACTTGGAAATTTTTTTGGCCCTGGTAACTAAGACCATAGGTCACCCATTACAGCAAGTAAATTAAAGTAACTACTCAATACAGGGAGCTAGGGAAAATACCACATGGGAAAAAATCCCCCTCTCTAACTAAGCAGATAGAATCAGGATTCAAGTTTGAAAAACTTGAAACTTATGTTTTTGCAATCTCTGTGATGTAGCAAGGCAGCATGCATGATGTTCTGTCCACAGGTATATTGGGGCCTGGCATGTATACTTCTCCATATTCTCCCAAAATGATGATGGAAGAAAGGAGGAATGTAACCTTTTCCTCTTTGTGGATGAAGAGGTCCCTGATCCACTCTATTATTCTGAATGTAGTGAGAGCAAGCCCTTGCCATGTAGCATCTTACATGAAGTCTATTGCATGTCTCTGAAGGAGGTAGGTTTTCATGACATAGCACAAGGCTCTTAGTATTCTGAATGTCAGATGGGTTTCCAGTCATCTTCCTAGCTTCCATTTTGGAAGTAGGGACTGGATCTGGATCTGGATCTGGATCACCCTAAATCTCAATCTCATAAATTAATATAGTTGGATCTGCAATACTAGTGGAAACTACAAAAGAAGTAGATGAATTTTTTTTACCTTCCCTTGCAAGTGGCTGCTAAGAGTGCACTGGTTCTTAAAATGGCATGAAGTTTGAGAACTCATATGCATAACACCCTTCACTATGATGTTCCTAGTAGAGATATCTATTATATGCACTAATTCAGGACCAAATATGGCTCGCTTTAAAGCGCTAGTGTGATTCATCTGGTATACATATAACAGATTTGCAACTAAGGAAGGAACATAAAGCACATCTTTGAACTTTCCATGTTCAAGCTTGATAGAGCCCTTCCCTTTGGATTGAACTTTACTATTATTTCCCATCTGAATACTAGGAAAATCAAAATATTGCATGGAAGAGAATGATTCTTTGGATGCAACCATATGATTGGAAGCTTCATAATTAATGAGGAAGGCATGTGTTGTTGAGCAGCTAGCCTTCAGTGCATGGCATGTCTCTTCACGTTATTCAGTTTCTTCTCTATGGTCAACCTTCCTTGTCCTAGAAGGTACAATAATGTTATGTTTCTTCAGAAGAAGAGCCATCTCATCAATTTTTCTTCTCATAAAAGAGCTTTCTGGATGAAAGCCCCTTCCACAGTAAGAACAAAGTGTCTTTCCTTTGCCATTATTCTTGCTTCTCTTCGAACCTGAAGGCTCATTTGAAAGCTCTTTCTCCATAGGAGAATCATCATTCTCTACCTTAGGTCCTCCTGAAACCAGTGCTTGATCTCTGGAAGATCCAATGATCCCCATTTGCATCAAATTGTCATGCTCCTGAGTCAGAGATTCAATGAAGGAGTTTAGAGTAGGCATCCTCCAATTTGGAGTGGTGAGCTTCACTCAATGAAATGTTGATACCAAGACTGAATAGATTGCACCAAGTTTTGATAAAATGGAAAGGATGAGTTGATCATCCTCCTTCTCAACCTTGTACAACTTCAAATGGAACACTAGATACTTTAATTCAGTGAAGAAGTCATTTAGTATTTCTAAATTGGCTGGATGAAGAGAAATTAACTTATTTTCAAGCTGATAGATCCTTAGATCATCGTGCTTGTCAAATAGGAGTGCAAGATTATCCCAAAGCTTCATGGGAGTCTTCAATCCATTGATGTGGAAGAGAAGATCTCAAGAGTTTGAGAGGCACAAGCATCCATAGGCTTCATCAAGCCTATTGAAGTACTTTTCTTTGTTAACATAATGGATTGGCTCTGCCTCTTCCTCCATTGTAAGTCCGAAGAGTCTTTTGGAGCATAGTTGCATCTCCATGTCCTCCTTCTAGTGGTGATAATTGAAATGAGTGAGAATCTCTATTGGAGGGGCCATCTAGAATGCATTGAAGAAGACTGAGCTACTATAGAGAATGTAGTGAAGGAGAATGAGATGCTTGTAGAGAATGCAGTGAAGAGGAATGATAAACCTATAAATCACAAAATCAAATAGACACAATAAAGTCGACATTCTGCACTTTTGGAATTTCCTTCACACCGGCCATATTTGATCAAGCAATCTTGATAAAAAAAATCCTTAACTTAGGATATTAAGTGGTAAATTCTCTGCTTCTGGTGCAATACTCGAAGGACAAATTTTGCTAAAAACAAATGGATCCATGTATGAATCTGTATTAGGAAAAGTTCCTTGTCTTTCCTAGGATCTGATACCATGTAAAATTAAGCACAAATATCTATGGTTTAAAACACAAATCACAAGAAAAATCACACAATTTCACTCAGCAATTGAAGAATGAAACAGTGCAAAAATGGCTTGAAACTGTGAAATATTTCATTAATAAAAAGTAGTTAGATAATTAATTACAATGAAGTACAATAGATAAATAGCCACATGCAATTCGAATGCATGTGAGGAAATTTGAATTGGTTCAAATCTACTTGACTGAATGGTTAACTGACCTTGTCTAAATCATTATCGGAGCTCATCAAAGTTCAAAATCCAAACTCAAGTGTCTAATTTAGTGTTGACTAGTCTAACTGATTGAGGTAGGTGATTAACATTAGAGGAAATTTGGGGTCTAAAATGGGCCTTATAAGAAAACATGCCAAAATAAGTTTTTGTGAGTTGGAATTCAAGAACCAATAGAATTTCAATAAAATAAGTCAACCATAATGGTTGAATTGACATATTTGTCATTAAAAAAAACTACATTTTTTGTTCATATTTCTGACATATCTCATTGTGTTTTTACTCAAATTTCGATCGGGAGAGCTCGTTGGATGCGGAATCAAATTCCGCATCCAACAAGCTCTCCCAATCGAAATTTGAGAAAAAACACAGGGAGATATGTCGAAAATACGAACACAAAAAGTAGTTTTTTTCTTTCTTCCTCCAAAATTAATCAATATTATTTTATTATTTTAACTATTATTTTATTATTTTTCTTAGGAGGCCCATTTTAGACCCCAAAATTCATCTAATGATGTGCGTCACCTACATGAGGCCATGCAATCATAGTGCTAACTGAATAGAACTGAGTGTAGATAACTAGAACTGAATGTAACTGACTCCTAACCGAGCGTGACTAGTCACCAACTGAACTTAACTGATGGAGGTTGGTATCAACACTCTCAGTGGCTCCTAACTTGTAGGGATTGATCTAGGAGGATCCTAAACTCATCCATGCAAGTGCAATCAGTAGCAGTTGGCCTCAATTAGTGCTCCCCGCACTTTAGTAACTGGTGCATGTGACCCAATTAGGCCAAGTTGACCCAATGGTGCTAGTGACTAAAAATAGACTGAAAGGAATCCCTATTTTTACATGACTCCTGATTTAGACATAATGACCAAATTAGACAAGGGAGTATTATAATCCTAACAATATTTGTCATCACAAGTAATTACACCTGTAATTTAAATTGCATTAGTTCAATTTTTTATGGACAGTTTTAGCCCCCCTGTGGAGTTGTCTTTAGGTGACAACCTTATAGCACACTTTCCAATGTGATTTTTTAATTCTTTATGTTTATTTTAGTTTTGGTCGTTTAGGACTTAAGCCTAAATTTAAGTCTTAGTCCTAACTACCCTTTGTTATTACACCCACCTACATACTACAATTTGGAAAGGGGTATATTAAAAAGTTTTATTAAAGGATTATGTAAGTGGGAAGCATAGAACATGTTCTTGGTTTAAATTTTTGATTAACAGATTGGGCTATGGTGACAATAATCACCATAGTCGTGACCCTAGCCACAACCTTAATTATCGTGGTTAATAAGTTATACATTGGTCATGCAACAAATGACAAGGGATGTATAAGTGAATAATGTTGGTGCACACAACTTATAACTTTGAGCTATGGTTTAAATTCTTCCCTCAATCTAAGTTGACAACACAACTAGGCACATTCAATGGAATTTTTAACCTCATGTGTTTATGGGCTGAGAGGGATCTCAACCCTCCACTTGCCGTGATATCCCGAATGGGTTCTACTAAGGGTTTTAACATGTCTTTAATCTATGTGAGGGTTTGGATTTCTACATTTTCTTGGTCTGTAGCTAAATTTGTTGTAGAAAACTTAGCCACTCATGGTTGTTTGCAAAGTCTTTCTGGTTCCTTGCACAATCATTTAATGGGTGTTTATTTTATTTCTGATTTTTATTGAATGTTTTGTATCACTGAAGTGGTCGCCACTACTACCTCGACATGTCCCCTTTGTCACGGTTATGAAAAGAACACGTCCTTCCTCGAGCTTTCATGAAGGATTACTGTCTACCATCCTTTTACAAAGGAAGAGATTTAAAATATTTTCAATGTCCATTTGCAAGTTCATACATATACTTTTAAAAGGTTCAAAACATAATTAGAAAAATATTTTAGGGTCTATCTTATGATTCTCTGTCATTTTGTAGGAAAAGGAGAAATATGAGAAATAAGAGGAGCTCACCCCTCGCCCTAGCCCTCTGTACGTACCTTTAAGGTAGTTTTCACTATGATAAATAATTTGTTTTTTTTAAAAATCGATTTCCAAGGTAAAAATATAAGTTCTTATTTTTAATGTGCATGTGGATTTGATGGCTAGCGAAGCTTCCAAATGGATTCTAGCTTCAGTCTTCAAGCCGAGCTTAGTTTGGCTATGTAAGGGTTTTACCTTGTAATTTTTTCCTTATTTAGTTATAGTTAAGAGACCTAGTTTTTGAATGTGTGAGGTGGAATGTAGGTTTGTTAATCTTAGACCAGACGACAAGGTCGCCTCCTCTCATGCCTCATATTTCTCTCTACCGAGGTGAGGTTTTCGTTTATGTTATTATGAATTAGACGTATGCATTTTACTTGCTGATTAATAATGATACTAACACTAGTTAGTGTTTTGCATGTGTCTACCGGCGCAATGGTTTGGGTGGCACAACGTGGGTACCTGAACAGTCTTACGGTAAGGTTCTGATAATTGTAGGGGTTGCAATGGTTTCCCATGAAATTGAAAAGGTATTTCACAACCACTTAGGAAGATAAGTTTTTTTTTAAAATGCTTTGTTTAAACCCTTATGGGTTTCTACTAGTTTATGGAAATGTCTTCACAATCTCTCATATTTTGATGCATTGGCATGCCATGCTAATCCGATGTACATTATTTTTTTTTGTTCTTAAAGAGTTTATGGTAATAAATGGACTTACAACCATGATAATATTTATTAGTTGTAAATTTTTGTTCACTGAAATAAAATCTATTAAAGCTCGGAGCTTAATGCCTCTTGTTAATATCATTGATATGATTCGATTTTCTTGAAAATATTTTTGACATAGTCATGTAGCATGGGGTATGGATGCTTGTGAATAGATACCGGGCATTTAAATTTAATTGATTGTTATTTCTTTATTGTGTAATTAAGTAGATCTATTTGTTTTTTGACTTATTATTGGGATATGTGAGCTTGATATTTATTGGATGTTTATAAATGAGTATTTGTTTCATCCTAAGATAATCGTCGATGTGGATTCACGATTTAAATGTGTGTCAATGAAAAACCTTTTGGTTCTACTTTGTACATTTATGGAAGTTTATACCTATGTGCAAATCCTTTTGTTTACTGTTTATATTCTTTGATTTCTTATTGAGGTTATTCCTTTTCATATTTACTTAGTAATTCCTTCTTTAAAATCGTTGTTTTAACTAGTAAATCCTTATTTAAATTCCTTGTTTAATTATGTTATTGGAATCTAGTCTTAAGTGTAAGTATTCTTAAAACATAGCTTTTAAATTGGAATGAGTTATAAATTAATACACTTTAGAAACAAAGCTAAGTTGTGTATGAAAATCCTCTACTCCTAGGGAATACAATTGGTTTGAATGCTCATTTAAAATATAAAAAAAAAACATATGCAAACATACTTTAAATATTAACTCTATCTATGACTTAGGAATTTCTTTGTTTGTTTGTCCAAATATAGTTATACAATCATTAAATCCATTGTAATCCTTGTATGGAATCCCAAATTGAAACTGTAGTTAGGATGATAAGATATACTATTCTTCTACAAATACTACAAATAAGGAGTAGTTTATATCAAATCCTAGCATAAAAATTTAAGAAGAGATGCACAATATAAATCCCTATAAAAATATATTTACAATTCATGTCTATACTCAAACTATAATTTATCAATACTAAACAAATATGAAATAGAGACTAGGGAACGTTGTTGGGAAAACATAACTAAAGGTGTAGTTCCTCTCAACCAACTTCTAGAGCAACCAATTCTTACTTTCTTGAGAACCTAGGGCCTATTTGATGAACCACAAGTACAAAATCTAATCAATGTGCTATCTCTTGCATTTACATCTTACATCAACACATCAATTCCCTGTCCATGGCTATCCTCTTGCTTCCCTCATCGACATATAATAATAGTATTTTGCATGGGACTTGGTGATTTATGAGCCTCTTTAGCACTCTACAAAGAGTCTTGACCTCACTTTAGGGAAGTGCCACTTGTATTTTTCCAGTGTGGGTCACCAAATAGTCTTTGAACACCTACTTGAAAACTTATTCCTCTTAATATATTTAATTTATTAAATAAAATAATGCATTGCATCCATTTTGACTTTCTTGTCAAAGTATTTTCATAAGAAAAATAATATTCCAAGTAATAAGAAATTAAATTTATTTGGTGTGTTACAATAATTACAAGTTTAAAGTTAATAAATTAAATTAAAAAAATAATAATCTTAATCAAAATTAAAATCTTAAAAATAAATCATTAAAATAAAACTAGCATAAATCTATTTTAATTGAGGATTTCGTATAAATTAAAAATAATTAATTCTATGGTTAACTCCAAATTTAAGAAATTCGAATATTGTAATACAAATAAAACCACAAGAAAAAGAATTAATCCCATGGTTAAATCAAAATTTATGAAATTCAAATCTTATAATACAAATAAAAACCACAAGAAAAATATGGTATCTAGACATCAAAACAAATCTTATAATACAAATAAAACCACATAAAAATACTGCATTGAAGCTCTCCATGTGATAATCGCATGCATCCTTTAATGAGCAACAACAGTCCACAATCCTGGTGTAACATAAGATCATAGTTGCACTAATCCAAACACCCTATCCCAGGAATAAAACTTATACATGCAGGAGGAAAACATTGTATCACACAAGATGCATTTGTGCCGTTAGTGTATATAACAAATCTTATAATACAAATAAAGCCACATAAATATACTGCCTTTAAGCTCTCCATGTGATAATAGCATGCATCCATTAATGAGCAACAACAGTCTACAGTGTAACATAAGATCATGGTTGCAGTAATCCAAAGGACCTATCCCAGGAATAAAACTTGTACATGCAGGAGCAAAACATTGTTTCACACAAGATGCATTCGTAGCGTTTCAGTGTATAAAATCTAAAGCATTGTTATATATAATCTACGGATTTCTCTATACATGACCTTTATTTATACTGTTTTTTTCCGTTTTGGCAAGCATCGTGTCATTCTCTTCCGGCATCTTATAAGCGCCCGTGCTAAAGAGACCCGGGGTTCCAATGGATCTTATGAAGCGTTTGCCAACAGAAAAAGAGGAGAAAAAGAGTAGCGTAACATGAGAATATGGCGCTACCTTAAGCTATTATGAAGATTATTCTATTAGAAACTTATAAACGATTAATCTATTAAGAAACACATACTGGTGGTCATGGACGTCTTGCCATTATTACAGAGATCCAAGTCAAATTTCAAAGCGTCTTCTACTTTCATTCTGCTCAGTTAGCAGCCCAACGGTTGAGTTTGCGTTTCAGGCCGTCTTTGTCCAGCTCAGATGGCACCGGTACCTGTAATAAAAGCACTAAATGATATCACAGACCATCAGCTGATTTCACTGAAATAAACAAGGGGAACTCTAAATAAGCCTTACTTTATTGCGTCATTAACCATGCGATATCAGATTAGGGCTAGCATCTATGGGAAGGTGTTGGGGATAAATGATTTTTCTATCGGAACCTGTGAGGAAGGCCCTCAATATCCTGCTTGACAGGCCGCCCATTTAATGCTGCTGCAGTTAGTTGGATCTGAAGGTATTTGATATCCAGTTACTGGATCTGAAGGTATTCGAAATCCAATTACTGGCAGTTGCTGCAGCATTAAATGAACTGCCCTAGGTTAACTTTAACCTATGGCGAATGAGGAATGAATGTGACTATTAATTTAAATGAACTGCCCTATGTTACAATAACCATTTTTCCAGTAAAACTATTTAGTTACTTATCCTGAATAATCCAGAAAAACTAACACTAATAGGAAAGCAAAACATTAGATTTACATAAATTAATAGAATTACAAAAAAAATCCAATGAACAATTTCCCAATAAAACTGATCCTAATTGATCCTAAATTATCCTGAATGGATTTACTATGTGAAGAAACTCTGAGAATGGGTAACACTGCATGAGAATGACTAGTCAGAGGAGAAACTAATCTGCAGCATGTGTTACCTTGACTCGGATACTATGCAGAACTTTTTCTTGAGTGTTGGATCTATGAGAATTGAGAATCTCCAGACTCTCCTCTTCCAGTACTTCATATAGTTTTGAGGTAAGATCAGTAGAACGTTTGAGAGTGATGATTCTGATCAGAAGCTGATCTGACCCACCTGGCTGCTCTATTTTCACTGCTGGTAAACTAGACGGTTGCCAATCAATTGAATCAATCGATTCCATATTTCCGCTTCCCTCAGACATTTTATTGCTATCTATGGTCCAACAACCTTTGCTTGATGTCCTTGAAATTATCTCAGAAGACGGAGCACTTGCAATAACAGTTTGTTTCTGCCACATAGAAAAAGCATACCCTCAAACTAAAATTCATGGATAGATTATCTGAAATTCAAATACAGTTGCTTAGATTTTTAACAAATAATGGAAAATAGCTTTTACCTTAATGGACCTTGGACGTATTCTGGTTTCAAGGATTGCAAACAGCAAATCCTGCTGTATTTCGCTCGGCAGACGATTTCTGAAACTTCTCTTACACTTCCTATAACTTCTTCGTAAACTCCCTATAACTTCTTTGTCGCAATTTATGTACTATATATTCAAGGATTTTGCAATATGCCATTTGTAAAGTTAATTGTTTATTAATTATCCCCAGAGGCATCTAAATCTTTGGAAGTCAATTTGTGTACAGCATAGACAACTTTAAAAATCTAGAAGTTACGTGTAAACTGTCTTTGGGTTACATAACACACCAGATCCTCGCTACCCAGGGCGAAGACATGATTTTGTTGGATGGCATATTGTTTGTTGAGCAGCCAAGTGGCCTTTTAGTTTAATTATGTTCGATTTTGATCGGTGACAATACAAAGCGGAACAAAGATTCCATGAGTTATTTGACGAACTTTTGGTCTTCTCTCCCGATGATCAGACCCCACATGTGCCGCGAAGGGAAAAATAGATTTTCTAGCGTGTTGGCTGTAATTATAGCTGGATGCCTGTTCTTCAATCCGAACATGCATTTGGCTAAATTGAACTATAAGGCGCACGTAGATTGAATTGTATGGCGCAGAATAATTGGAATTTTTAATCTGCGATTCCTGCGGAAGTATTTGATTCTTCCTAAAAAGACTCGAGTTTTGCATTGACAGCATCTTTCATCGTTATCTTCGTACCAAGAGGTGACACCATTACTTAAAAGTGGTGCCACTCTTTGATAAAAGCTGAGATCCACATCAATGGCATCTTTGTAATTAACGTACAACTCTTACGTAGTACTCTGAGGTTACACAATTGCATAGAAGTGGTTGCACTATTACATCATAGTTGATTTACTTTTATTTTTTAATCTGGTTGGGAATCTTTCACTCATTTCTCTTTTTGAAGAACTCGCTGGGACTCTTAAAAGAATGGCTAACTCTTAATGCTGGATTATTATTTTTATATCAAAACCGAAAATCTAATTTATTAAAAGAATGGTTGACTCTTAATCCTGTATTAAATTTTTTTATAGAAAAGCCAAAATCTAATTTATAGAAAAGCCAAAATCTAATTTTTTTTTAGAAAAGCCAAAATCTAATTTATAATTTGCAAAGAAAAGTTAAAAATAAGTGATTTCAAAATTAATTAATCCAAATCCAATAAACATAATTTTTAGGATCTATAATTACAGAATTTACAATTTAATATATAAATTTTAAATACTAAATTTATATCACATTATATATGAAATAACTATTTTTATTTGAATTATTTAAATGAATATAAAAAATTATTTGTGATTATGGATTTTTTTATATTTATAACTTTTTCTAAGTTATAAATATAAATATGTAATTAAATTTAATAAAATAATTATAAATACTAAATAAATAACTTTATTTAAATATAAAATATTAAAATAACATACTAATATTTAATTCATATAAAAGAATTATATATTAATAAAAAAATCGCAACCATCTTCCCCGTGATGGAGATTGCTAACATTAATGCTAAAAGGACTTACGTCGCAACTTCTTATTTCCCCTATTAATTTTAACTTTTCTAAGAGAAGCAATACACATAAAAATTCCCCTAAATTGGTGATTTTAACATCACCGAAAATCTCATAAAAAAAAGTTAACATATAAGGTCATTAAAAGACCAAAATTATTTTTATCTACTAAACACATAAATCTTAGCATTTTGATTAGTTATTTCAATGTAGATTTATATTGTTTTGCTCTAAATTACAATTTACAAGTACTCTATTTATCTTACTTGCTTCTCACTTTCCATAAGATGTGATTTCCTTGACATGTATTTTTTGTTGCGTAAGAAAATGTTGTCGTTGTACTTAAAGTCTCTAAACTTTGCTTTATGTTCTACATGAATGACCTCGTTAAGAGGTGAAAAGGTCTTACTTAGTCCTTCGGCTAACGCATATCCTTTAATGTTTCTATGCAGGTTTTTGGTGGAGATCTTCACTCGTGCCTTGGTATTCAAGGAGCCCTAGGTATCGACACCAAGGGACTCTCACGAGTCTAAGGGTTTGATAAATAAAACATGGAACTAAACAAAGTTTCCTTTTTTAATTTATTTCATGTACTAGATATAACTTTTACAATTCTTATTAAAACATATAGTTATAAAGCTCAACCCTAAACTTTTCCATAGCTTATCCTATGGATCGAATACTAAAGGGATTTGTAAACAACTATAGAGAAGTGGGTGAGGCTGCAAATTATCTACATGGACACACCATCTTTCACGCGCCCATGTGCAAAAGTGCTTGCTAGCTATAAAAAAAAGACAAGGGTTTAATCCTTTGAAAGGTCAAGGGTTTTTGGTCTTTTCGATATGGTTCATTGAGAGAGGAGCCGAAGGCTCTCAATTATTTGCTAACACAGCCTCCTTGCTTCTGTTCAAACCTGGACTTGGCACTTAAAAATTCTCTTGTGGTTTCAGCCATGGTCATTGTCTTTGCTGTGAAAATTGTTTACCAGTTCCGAAGCTTTAGCTCTAACATATCCCAAATACCTGAATACATTCTCGAGGTGGGTAGTATAAAATTGCTTCTTATATATACATTTAATTACACCAAATAATTTTAGAATCATTGTTTATATAACCATAACCACTGTTTCAATATTAAGAATCTCAAATAAAAACACTAAAAGACAATCTACATAAACAAATCTTATTGAAGTTTTAATAAGGCCTAGCTGTTATATTAGTTGCAAGACTATCTTTTGAATGAGATGATGATTTACATATTAACCATGTCTTTTAATTATGGTTAACACCCTCCATAACTAGGTACCATACTTTGTACTTGATCTCCTGGGCGCAACTGTCAAAGATGAAACATGCGTCGCCTTACTGAAGAAAATGACAAGATTAGATATGGTTTATATGATAAAAGAAGCTAGTAGAAAAGTATGCACATATACAACTCATTTACTCTACACTGTCCTTCAAGAGTTATCACAATGCCTTTCCACCATTGGGACACAGATTCTATAGTCACCACTTGAGGTCATGGAAACTCAACATACATATTAGTACTATATATCAGCCTACAAATTGAAGAGCATAATTTTCATCATAAGATTAAAGAGAAGATAAATTAAAATCCATAACAAAGCTTACCATTATAGATACTTCTTTAATCTGATTTTAGCTTGGGCGACTTAAAGCATGTCTACGACTTTTCTCCCAACCATAGGCTTCATTTGACATATGATTTCCATCTAAAGCCATCCCCGAGTTTGACGATGAATCCACTAATGTAAGGTTACTAGAAAATCATATACTTCCCCAAGCATACTATAGAGTTACATCATGTATGTGGGATGAAGCAGAGTATAAAGTGTACTAGCCTTGGAAACAAAGGTCGTAACAAAATCACTTATCTGAGATCTATACAAGGATCCAACGATAATTACAAGAAACATTCTACCAATTTCGAAATGTATGATATTCCATTTTACAACATTTTCTTCTATTAAGGGAACAAAAGCACGAATTGGGTATATATATTAAGACTCTATAATTTTAGATATTGCATAATGAACTTGATATTTTACCATTCATACCATGGATCTAAACTCTGTATAATGCATATATATCATTATGTATATGGGAATGAAACCATTAGGTTTTTTTGCATTAGAGGAAATTTCAACTCAAAATGGGCCTCCTAAAATGAACTAATAAAATAATAGTTAAAATAATAAAATAATATTTATTAATATTGGAGGAAGAAAAGAAAAAAACTACTTTTTTGTTTGTATTTTTGACATATCTCCCTGTGTTTTTACTCAAATTTTGATTAGGAGAGCTCGTTGGATGCGTAATTAAATTCCGCATCCAACGAGTACCCACTCGGCATACTTTTGATGGACCCCGCTACCCCAAACTCAAGAAATACCTGAAAAATGTAATGATGACATCATCATTACATTTTTTCAGGTATTTCTTGATTTTGGGGTAGCGGGGTCCATCAAAAGTATGCCGAGTGGGTACTCGTTGGATGTGGAGTTTAATTCCGCATCCAACGAGCTCTCTCGATCGAAATTTGAGTAAAAACACAGGGAGATATGTCAAAAATACAAACAAAAAAAGTAGTTTTTTTTATGATACCTATCCCCAAATTTATATTAAAAAAGTGTTTAAGACCTATACGGTATTTCAAATTTAAAGCAATTTCAATGGCTAACACATGATGACATGGAATTTGAATAAAAGTTAAAAGGCCCATTTTGAGTTGAAATTTCCTCTAATGGCAGAGTCTTAATCTACAAACGTATATTCAGGTTTGTTTATAAATTCGAGGCACGCATAGTGCTCATAATCTATACATAGATCAAACCAAATGTAGGCGGATAGAAGAATTGGAATTTCATAATCATGTAAGAAAATGTGGACATAATACAAAACATTACAGATCTAACACAAAGTCCAATCATAGATAAAATGAGGCATAAAACTCAATTATGCATATAAAAGGAAAACATAGATCTCTTGAATCTGATGTTTATCCTCTTATAACCCATATCTAAAGTGAAATGCAATAATAGATCCAATTCAAAAATTCAAAACTGCAGAAAATAAAAAATCAGGATTAGAACATGCACTATAGGATTCCCATCCAACAATGCAGACATCGATACCATATTACAAGGTTTAGATCATGATCATACTAGGAAAGACAAACCACGCAAATATTACTTCAAGTGGTAAAAAAGGAACGAAGGTGTTAGATTTTTGTCATTTAAGCAATATGATCTTAGGATCTTATGTGAGAGAATAACATGCACAACAATAAACACAAGAGACAAGAGACACAAAATTTTCATCGGGGAAACCATAAAGGAGAAAAACCCGCAACTTCCTCACAAATAGAATGAGCACCAATGGCTGCAGTAAAACCCAAAAACATAAAGATGATTTCCAACAGCTTGTTCTCTCTCTCTCTTACTTGAAAGAGATTCTCCTCTCTCACTCATGCGCCCCAATGAGTGAGTGTGTGTGTATGATAAATAGAGAGGCTCACTCTCTATTTATATTTTTTTCATTCACTTGATGTCCACTTCAACATGCTGGCCCCACTTAACAATTATTTACTACGGATGACATCTCTAGGAGAGTTTAATAACCCTAGTGCCCCACAACTGTGGGGACTTTTCCCTCTGATCAATAAGGAGGGTTAACCTTGACACAATTGTGGGGACTATTTCCCCAACTTACAATGGAGGGTTAACCTCAATGACTTTACATGACTTGTTTACATTATTGAATCTCCTGATCGGAACATCGGGGCATGCCATGACTCAATTATATCATAGATACTTCCCAGAATAAACATTGGGGTACAATAGATAAGATATACAAGTGACTACATTCCGAAGTTACAAATACATCAATACTCCCTCTTAACTAGGAAGGTATTCTATCGATACAATTTATCAGCACAAGTCTTCTTCTCTGTATCATCTGGATCATCATCGAGTTCTCACCATCTTCATATTCAAGTCATCTTCATCTAGATCTGGATCATCTCTTGATCTAGATCATCAGCGGGTTATCATCATTGGTGCTATCTCTTGATTCTTCTAGTCACAGGAAGTTCTATTCTCATGTTGGTTGTAGGCCTAGCCTCTAAGCACGTCTTCATTTTCTTCAACACTTATATCTAACCGAGTCAAAAAGGCCTGCCCAACACTTACATATGACCATAGTCAAAAAATCATCACAAACCATTTTAGAAGGCTTTGCACTTATATCTGACCATGATAGGAAACTCATTCACACATCATGTCAGAAAGGTTCTCCTAGCACTTATATCTAACCATGATAGGAAACTCATTCACACATCATGTCAGAAAGGCTCTGCACTTACATCTCACCATGAAAGGAAACTCATTCACACATCATGTCAAAAAGGCTCTCCACTTACATCTCAACATGATAGGAAACTCATTCACACATCATGTCAGAAAGGCTTGCACTTACATCTGACTGTCGGGAAAAATATGCACTATTTAATTCAACACTTCATTTGTCAACCCAGGGAGGGAGCTTATGATATTCAATCACAATATGTGCAGAATTGAAGGCTTGAACTAACCTAAGCTAACTAAATATGCAGATGCGCTAACATGCAACTATACGATTTTAATCTAAATCAATGGCTAGCATGAGTTAAATGCAAGAATTTAATCTATCTATGAAAACAAAAAATCAACTAAGAACTTGAAAAGTAACTACAAATTCAAATCTAATCTAATCTATTCTACAAAGGAAGAAAACTAATTAACAACTGAGATTCAAACTAGTATAATGTTAGACTAATCTATTATATGAAATGAAATAGCAACAACTTAATCTAGGAAAGCGGTCACTTGGTTTGAGAGCAATTTATTCTAATGAAAGTAAATTTAACTATTCAGAACGGGAAACAAATCAACTAAACTATTTCATAAATGCATGAACTATATGCTTATGCACGGATGAGAATTAACCATACGATTATCTATGAAAGAAAATACTGAAGTTAATTACAAAAGCAAATATTGAAATTCATTACGAAAGCAAATATTGAAATTAATTACTATAGAACATGAAATTATACTGCAAGTGAAAATGACAACTACTCGATTTATTCTATGAGCGAAACTACTCTATACTTCTAAAAGAGAAAACTAACTAAGTATCCTACTCTAGTTATTGAACTTATGCAATAGTAGAAAGCAAATTAAAACATTAATCTAAGGACCAAGTGTAAACAAATACTTTGGGAGGAATCATAAACTAATGTAAGCAAACTAATTTAACAAATCTAGCCTAATCAACAACTAATCTATGAACTTTCAAAATGAAACTAGTGTATCTAATATGAACAATCTAAAACAATCTGTATTCCCTAATGCTTAGAATCTATCATGGAAAGTTCATTAAATAAAACTAAATTAAAGTTAAAGATAAAAATAAAGGAAACTAAACTAAGCTCAAAATAAAATAAATTAGACTAATACAAATAAATAGAATTCACACTAAAGATAAAACTAAACAAAAAGAATTTCATGAACTAAACTAAAATGAAATTAAATGAAATACTCAAAATAAACTAGATTAATCTAAAACAAGTTTATCATAAAATAACACATTAAGCAATATAATAACAAAATATAAATGATATATTCAAAATGAAAAATTCAAAATACAAAATACATACTAAATACAAAAGATAATATAGCATAAAATAAATTTAATTATAAAAAACAAACACTTTAACCCACATTAAAAAATAATTATAAAACAATTCAAATTACTGTATTAACATGATACAAAATTAATATATAAAAGAAGAGAATATTTGCACTCATTTATATTCTGAATTTCATTAAAATTGAAACAATAAAACTTATGCATTAATATAAAACTGAAGATGAAATGCTTCGAATCCCTTCTAATCCACACAACACAATAAAATGATAGAAAAATAACCTATATCCTCACTAATTATTTTTACACAAAACATAATATTATAAATTCTAGAAATGAATGAAAATTCTGTAAAATTCTATCTAAATTCGAATTAAAGGCTAAAAGGCAGACTGGAGGAAGGTGCGAACTGAAGACTAAAAAACAGTCCGCCTAGAGGAACGAATAGAAGACTAAAAAGACAGTCCGCACAGAGGGACGAATCGTCGGCCGTATGGAAAATTGCATAAAAACCCAGGAAAATTACAGTTTATTAACACCAAAACTTATCTACAGAAAAACTAAATATATATACATAAAAACAAAACTACTTATCTGCAAAAATGAAAGATAAATACTGAATATGTACAAATAGAACCTCCGGTTGTTGAGGGGCCCTTCTCAGCAATCAAAGGTTAGTCTACGTCAATGAATTGCTTCATAGAAGACTGAAACATGCATACACAACTCAAAATGGAATTTTATTAAAACTGAGCATAATTTTACAGAGTTCTTTACACACCATCAACTAGCTACCCAGCTGCTAGCTAACTCATCTTTGAGAATAGGCTAGTATATATATCATACAAGAGATGAGAAAGTCAACCCTTTAGTGGTTGAATTCTCTCTAAACTTAGTAAATCATCAAAGGCGTCTAATTGTTTGCAAGCGAGCGCATGGTCTGGTTCCTCCTTCAGCGTGATCATGGCATCTTCAATGCACGTCTGTGGTAGCAGTCCCTCTTTTATTGTGAACGGTGGCATGCACGGTCCCCTTTTAGCATGATTGATGGCATGGTGGCGAGCAAAGGCAGCATACACATCGAGTCTTCTAGAAAAATATCGCTTCAACATCAAATGCATGAACTGCAGGTGGGTTGCAAACTGTTTCATTTTTTAAATGATTGGAATCTTTTATTAACAGTGCACATGCTAATGGGCGATTTGGACAGAGACTTGAACGACAAGCTACATATGCTCATAATGTAATTGTTGGGTGCCAGGTTTAGCTATGGCTAGATTTTATTTGCTACACCATTATCTATTTCATGAATGTGCGAGAGTTTTATTCCTTGTACGTGCGTGAATTATTTCACATCATTCTCATAACATGAAGCCCACAAAAGAAAAGAGATATGCGTTAATATCATAGCATTATGATTTAAGAGGATAAGGGAATTACATTATATAAGTAATTCATGAAAAGCCAACAAAATATATTTACAATGTTTAATTCTTAAAACAAAAAGAAGACTATATGAGGTGGAATCAAGTGGTTCAAAATTCCAAGTTTTATCTCATATTAAAGTTTAAGAATATTTTAACAAATTTATAATGCATATTGAAAATAATCCATATTTTATATGGATTTTGAAAATAATCTATATGCAAATTTATATTAAAATCTATAATGCATATTTTATATGGAAAATAATGCATATTTTATAATGCAAGTTTATGATAAAAGTTATATTAAAGTTTGTAATGGATATTTTATGTGGATTTGAAAATATATTAAAGGTCCATTTCTTAAATTTTTAAGTGGAATTATTTAATTCACTTGAATAATGAATGGTTTTATATTTAACATTTTTTCATTTTCCATAGTTTAATAAATCATAATATTTTAAATGCATTCCCTCTTTAATCGCTTTAAAACATTACAATTTAATGAGACAAAGTCTTAACATCAACCCATGATTCTAGTTATGTATATGCAAGTAGTATGGAATCAGTGAGGACCAGAAGACAAAGACAAATCAAACCCATGAAATTAATAAGGAACATGTGATCAAAACTCAGTGCAGAACTTAGGATTGAAAGAAAGGGCTGAATGGAGTGCCAAAATGCGCACTAAATGCAATAATACATTAAAAATGATGAATTAAGGTTCTTTCACATTTATAGGTTATCACTTACGAAAACATATTAAAAGATAGACAAATTAAAGATAGATGTATTAGATTTCGGTAAATAGGACAGGAAATTAATGTAAATAAGGCCATTATAAAAGACAATTTCGAGGCTCAACATACCCCCAGACCAAAGATATGGCATGTCTTCGTGTCATGAATGAACCAGATGTGATCTTTTATTTATTCAAAAACTCTGGTTAATCATAAATAGTTTATAGGGAATTGTTCATCAAAATGAAGCCATATTTATTACTACATGAAAACTAGAACTTAGAAAAAAAGTTATGGTATGAAATGACCAAAACGACTTCATATTAGTTAAAATTTCTCAATACATACAATTCTACTAGTAGTAATAATTCATGCTTATGAATACCGTATAAATCGAAACTCCCTCCCCCAAACCGAAAGTATGGCATGTCCTCGTGCGATGAATGAATTAAGACTCGGGTAAAATAGAAAACATGAGGGTGTAGATATTCAGTAAAGATTATAGGAAACTAGTAATCCCAACTACTTCTCAAAGGTTTATCGTTATTCAAGTAATTATAGACAGAGTGCGCATTTCAAGTTCATTAGACTCCTAAGTTTATGGATCCCACTTCTAGGATAGTGATGTCCTAGGTATGGTATGAATTTAGACAATGGGGTCTTAAGTACAACTTACAAACATTCTCAAATGGCAGATAGATGGAGTTCATTTTCTTTAGATCAACCATGCATACCTTCCTCCGGTAGATGGACATCAACCTTTATTATGACAAGTCATTTTCATATTGTTTCCCTTTTTTTTCTCTCTCTCTTTTAACAAGTTGTCCTCCCCAGGAAGATTCCCCTCTTTCAGTCAGGTGTGTTCAGTACCCCGTTGGGTTTACCTGGTCATACCACAGGCTGGTACTCGCTGCCAGCGAGCCTGTTCAGTACCCCGACGGGTTAACCTCTTGAACCCGTTTTCTATCAAAGGCTCTTGTCCCAATGTTTCTAGTCCCTATAGATATTCGGGAAATGATTTTTCCTATGAAGAAGTTGTGGGGGAGCAACTCTGAAAACCATGCTACAGTGTGGGATGGTATATGGATTGGAGGACAACTAGTCTTCTCTTTTTCTTCATGGAAAAATAAAGGCTACAAGAGGAATCTACTGAATCAAAGATACACATGATTCATGGATTTAGTATAAAGTGGATGAATCCATAAGATAATGAATGAAAGGTGTCTCTTGTCCAAAAATTTGTCTCTTTCGTATAGAATTAAAGTAGTGTTCCCCACAAACTAGGAATTTTATTTACTCGTATGCTACCTTGTAATAAAGATGCTTAAATAACATGCCCTCAGAATGAAGCTATGATGTATGAGTGAGCTCTAGGTTTTAGAGAGACCTTGATTTTATGAAAAATCCTCATGATTAAATTTGGTCTTAAGTAATTGGTATAATAAGAAATATACATGTATGAAAACGAATAATGATGTAAGATTTTTTTGGTTTAGTCATTAACATGATTTTTTTCTTAGTTCTTTTACTTGAAAAAGAAAACAAAAAAATGAACTTCCATTATCCCCTAAATTAAGAATGCAACATTTTATTTATATACATATTTCCCTACCATAAGAAGAAAGAAAACGCATTTATTCAAGTATATGAGATTTTCCAATGAAACCAAGTGTGAAGCAAAATGAGAATTGTACCTTTATCCACATATGAAAAGATTGTTGTAGCGATTTCTTGAATGTGGAAGTTCAACCAACTTACTTTTATGTGCATCAATAGGTTGTTAGATTTTTATCATTCAAGCTAGCATTATATTAGGATCTTTAACTGAGAGAATAACAAGCACAAAAATCAAACATAAGAGACAATGAACACAATGTTTTTCCTCAGGGAAACAATAAAGGAGAAAACCCCACAAATTCCTCAGAGATAGAATCAACACCAAAAGCGAAACCCCAAAACAGTAAGATGATCTCCCGACAACAGTAGTCTCTCTCTCTCTTGTCCCAACAACTTCTTCTCTCTCAGTTATGCACTACAACTGAGTGTGAGTGAATGTGTATGATAAATAGAGAGGCTCACTCTCTATTTATACTAATTCTTGACTTGACAATAAATCACTAGGGCCGAATTCTCTAGGAGATTCTAATAACCTGAGGTACCCACATCTGCAAGGACTTTAACCCTAGATCAATAGGAGGGTTACCCACAATGACTTCACATGACTTGTTTACATTACTAAATCTCTTGATAGGAACATCGGGGCATGACATGACTCCAATACATTACATACACTTCCCAGAATAAACATCGGGGTACAATACATAAGATATACAAGTGAATACATTCTGAAGTTACAAATACATTAACACTCCCTCTTAAATAGGAAGGTATTCTCTCAAAACAATTTATCAGCACAAGTCTTCTTCTCTGTATATTCTAGATCATCATCGAGTTCTCCTCATATTCATATTCAAGTCATCTTCATTTGGATCTAGATCATCACTCAATCTAGATCAACACCACTGGATCATCACTCGATCTGTATCATCACTCGATTTGGATCATCATTGGATTATCATCACTGGTGCTACCTATTGATTCTTCTTGTCACATGAAGTTCTACAGAGCCATCCCTTTGGCATGCTGCTTGTAGGCCTAGCCTCAAAGTAGGTCTTCATCTTCTTTAGCACTTATATTTGACCTAGTCAAAAAGGCCCATCCAGCACTTAAATATTACCATGGGAGTGTCTGACCTGCCCCCATGTCAGAATGGCAATGGCACACCCAACACTCACATCTCACCATGAGAGGAACACATCCACCATCATGTCAGAATGGTGGAACCCTTACATATGACCATGGGAGGGCCCAGCCTGCCCCCATGTCAGAATGGACCAGCCCTTACATCTGAACATGGGAGGGAACAGCTTGCCCCCATGTCAGAATGGCTCATCTCTTACATCGAACCATGGGAGGGCCCAGCCTTCCCCCATGTTAGAATGGCTCTGCACTTACATCTGATCATGTGAGAATAAATCCCACAGTCATATCAGAATGGCCCTTACCCCAAGACTGAGTATTCCTGGTATCTGACCAGGTGCCTCCATTCAGAGAATCACATTCAACACTTATATTTGATCATGCAGGAACCAATCCTATAGTCACATTAGAATGGCTAAGCACTCACATCTGACATGGAAGGAACCAATCCTCTCACCATGACAAAATGACTGAGTCCTTACATCTAACCATGGAAGGAACCAATCCTCTCACCATGTCAAAATGGCTCATGGAATCATCACTTCCCCTTGGAAGGAACCTCGATATGGAGAAAACCAAGCTTCTCCCTGAAGTACTCAAACTTCACTCTGGCCAATGGTTTCATCAACACATTAGCTATCTGTTCGTCTGTTGCAACATACTAGAGCTTCACTAGACCTCTCTGCACCATATACTTGATATAGTGATATTTGATGTCAATATGCTTTGAATTTTCATGGAACATGAGTTTCTTAGACAACTTCACACAACTCTTGTTGTCGTAATATATACAAGTAGTGTCCAACTAGAGATCAAATAAATCAGAAAGTAGCTTCCTTAGCCATACTTCCTCACAACTAGCTGAACAAGATGCAACATACTCTGCTTCAGATGTACTTAGTGCCACACAGGACTACTTCCTGCTAAACCAAGAGATCACACCTGATCCCATACTGAAGCAACACCCTGAAGTGCTCTTCCTATCGATGGCACTGCCTGCCCAATCTGAATCAACATAACCCTCTAGGTTAATCTTCTAATTCACCTCATACTTGAGTCCATAATCAACTGTACCCCTCAAGTACCTCAAAATATGCTTTGCATCAATCAAGTGAACATGTCTCGGATCTATCAGGAAATGGCTCAAGGTGTTCATAGGAAAGAAAATATCTGGTATGATGTTCGTTAGGTACATCAAGGACCCAATCATTTGATGATACATCATAGCATCAACCGCTTCTGATGAAGCATCACTCAATAGCTGCAGGTTCGATTCCATAGGTGTGGTCATGGCCTTGCAATCCATCATCTCAAACCTCTTAAGGATATCTACCGTATACTTCCCTTGTCCCAAGGAAATTCCACCTGCATTCTGCCACACCTCCATGCCTAGAAAATAGTGCATCATACCCAATTCCTTCATTTCGAACTCAGTAGCAAGCTTCCTCTTCGTATCAGCAATCAACCCATCCATAACCATTCCAAATAGATCATCTACATACAGTAGGAGTATCACTGGTTTACCATCTTCAATCTTGTAGTAAAGGTTCGAATCTGCTTTACTCTTGGTAAAGCCCAAACTGGATAAAAAGTTGTCAATTATGTCGTACCATGTCCTGTGTGCCTGTTTTAAACCCTACATGGATTTCTTTAATTTACACACATGATACTCCCTATCGTGTGTCTCAAAACCGAGTGTCTGCTACACATACACTTCCTCTTCTACTACACCATTCAAGAAAGGAGTCTTGACATCCATCTGGTGTATCTTCCATTTCATTACTGCAGCTAGAGAAAGTATTGATCTGATGGAAGTGTATCTGGCTATAGGTGCAAATGTTTCTTCATAATCTATTCCTTCTTTCTGGGAGAAGCCACGAGCCACAAATCTAGCTGTATATTTCTCTATGCTGCCATCTGCAACATTCTTGATCTTGTAGATCCATTTGGAAGTTATAACAGACTTCCCTTCTGGTCTTGGGACAACATCCCAAACATCTTCTTCATGATCGATTGATACTCTTTGATCATAACATCCTTCCATTCTTTCCTTTTTGTCACTTCTTCATAGTTGGAAGGTTCTTTATCCATGAAGTCACATAATAAGGCTAAATAACTGAAGCAAGACCTAGTTCTCTTTCTTTCTCTGTGATTTTCTTCCAGATTCCCATATTTTTTTGCACTTTGGATAGCTTATCGTACCCACGTAGGTTTCCTCTTGTGAGGATTCTTCTCTTGAGGTGGATCTATAGGTTCTTGAGATTCTTCTAATTCTTGATCTTCTTCTTGAATTTTGGCCGTTCATGGTTTTGTCATGAATTCTAGGTGCTTATGTTTCTTTAGGTTCTTCAGCGGGTCTCTTTCTGGATTTGTTGTAAGCTGAGTCTTCGTCAAATGTTACGTCCCTGCTGATGTTGATCTTCTTGAATACTGGTAAGTATATTATGTAAGACTTCGAGCTTTCAAAGTATCTCACAAATATACCCTTCTTTCCTGAAGGATCTAACTTTATCCTATTTTTTTTAGAATGTGTATGTACAATGGAAAGCCGAATATTTTGAGAGGGATGACTTTTGGTTTCTTGTCAGAAAAGACTTCTTCAAGTGTCTTGTTCTCAAGTACTCTGTGTGGAGTACGGTTCTATACATACAACACTGTTCTGGCATCTTTTTCCCATAGATGCATGGGAAGAGCTTGATCATGAAGCATAGCCCTTGCAACTTCCATGATCATTCTATTCTTCTTTTCTGCAACCCCATTCTGTTGTAGATTATATGGAGTGGTTAACTCCCTCTTAATCCATGAGTCTTTGCATAATTCTTTGAATTCATTTGATGTGAATTATACACCATTATTTGATTGAAAGGTTTTGATCTTCTTTCATGTGTGGTTTTCGATCAAGGGTTTGAATTCCTGAACTTGCTAAATACCTCATATTTGTTCTTCATGAAGTATATCCATGTCTTCCTAGAAAAATCATCAATAAAAGAAACATAGTATACATACCTGCTTAATGAACTTGATGACATTGGATTGCATACATCGGAGTGAATGATTTCCAAGATTCCTTTTACCATTCTCTCGCTACTTGGAAATGTCTTCTTTGTGTTCTTTCCTTTCGGACATCCTTTGTAGAGTCCATCATGTTTTTCCTAAATTTCAGGAAGACCTTCAACAACTTTGCTTGCAAGCGGTAGTGCTCTTTAATGTACATGTGCAAGCCTTCTATGCCAAAGTTCATTTGGATCTACTTTTTCATGGACCAAGGCTTGTTCTGGATGGCCCTTCAATTTGTATAGACCTCCCTCTTATTCCCCAATCACTACTGCATCATCAATAGTATTTCCCTTTGGCCACATGAGAACTTGGCCATCTACAAATGCAACCCTTATGCCTTTTGCATCTAATGCAAATATGGAGAGGAGGTTATTCTTAAGTCGTGGTACAAACAATAAATCCTTCAAATCCTTCATCTCCATAGACTTTTGAGAGTCTAGCTTATAGGAGGATTCCCCACTACATTTTATTGGATACTGGTAGTCATCTCCAAGTTTCACCTTGTGGGGTGATTCATGTTCTAATAGTTTCACAAAGGACTCTTTGAATCTTGTCATATGTTTGGAAGCCCCACTGTATATAAGCCAATAATTGCTTCCATGTGTGATTTTTTCCATGAGAGTGGAAATCGAAACATATTCTTCATCACTTCAAGAATCATCACTTTCTTGCTTGATTCTCTTTGTGGAAGGTTCATCATATTCTACATCATGAGCATGATGTCTTCTCTTGTTGTTTTTCTTATTGTGGGAGTTTCTTTTGTTTCTAGGACATTTTTTGGCATAGTATCCTATTTCATCACAAGTATAACATCTGATTTGAGTTTTTATGGAGGAAGAATGATTACCTTTAGAATGATGAAGATGGTCCCTTCTGTTTTTCTTAGATTGAACTGTGAGAGCTTCATCTTCAGTTCCCATATTTTCTTCTTGAGCTTCTATCCAAGCTTCTTCTTGTTAGCATTCTTCCCATAGTTTGCTGAACTTGACTAGCTTCTTTCTGTCACAGATCCCTTTAATGAAAGAGTCCCATGTCCTAGGGAGACCATTCAAGGTGGTCATTACAATGGCTGCGTTCTCCAGTTCTTCATCCACTGCTTCAAGTTTTTCTTTGATCTGGGAGATCCTTGTCAAGTATGAATGTATGGTCTCCACATTCTAGATGTTGACAGTCTTCAACTATTTCCTCAAAGTAATCTTCCAGTTTATGTTCTTTCCTTCAAACAGTTTGGTCACGGCATCAAACATAGCTTTAGGTGTCTTTAGGGAGGAAACCTGTGGTATGAGGTGATCCTTGATTGAATCAGCAATAATCTTCTTAGCGATGATCAATTTCTTCTTGTTAAGGTCTTAGCCTCATCTCCCTCTAGAAATAGAACCTCCTGATTGATGTAGAAGTCCAACTCATTTTCTTCCAGGACGAGGGAGATCCTATATTTCTAGGCTCAGAATTTATCAGCTCCCTCAAGCTTTTCATCAAGCTTGGTATGATGAGACATCTTAACGAAGAACCTCAAAAGGAAATACAATAAATTTAGATCTTACTAGGTCAAGATGTTGAAACTAGATCTCGAGCTGAATTTCTGCAGTGCTCGTTCAGGAGCATATTAGGGTTTAACTTTCAGAGAGTTCTATCCAACCAAAATCTTTGATCTTGATCTCTAAACTTTGATTTTGAGGAGGAGATCAATCCAGGCCTGGGCTAACTCAAAAATTCCACTTCTGTAGAAAGCCCTAATTTTCGGCAAAAGTGTCGGGTTGAAAACTGAAAATGCTCAAAATCAGATTCTACTTCAACAGAAAGATGCACCCTAGAGAGGAGAGTCATCCCAACCTTCTTTTGCTAAAAATATGTGGAGAGGGATCCTAAAACTAGGAAGCCCTAGTTTCTACAGTTGCAGAGTGTCTTCTTCTCAGGTTAGCTCTCATACCATATTATATTTTTATCATTCAAGATAGCATTATATTAGGATCTTTAACTGACAGAATAACAAGCACAATAATGAAACATAAGAGACAATGAACATAACGATTTTCCTCCGGGAAACCATAAAGGAGAAAAACCTACAACTTCCTTAGAGATAGAATCAACACCAAAAGGAAAACCCCAAAATAGTAAGATGATCTCCCGACAACAGTAGTATCTCTCTCTCTTGTCCCAACAACTTCTTCTCTCTTAGTTATGCGCTACAAGTGAGTGTGAGTGAATGTGTGTGATAAATAGAGAGGCTCACTCTCTATACTCATTAGGGATGACTTCTCTAGGAGAGTCTAATAACCCTAGGGCCCCACAACTGCATGGACTTTAACCCTTGATCAATAAGACGGTTACCCACAATGACTTGACATGACTTGTTTAGATTATTGATTCTCCCGATAGGCACATCGGGGCATGGCATGACTCTAATACATTACAGACACTTCCCAGAATAAAAATTGGGGTATAATACGTAAGATATACAAGTGAATACATTCCAAACTTACAAATACATTAACATAGGTGTCAAATGAAGGAATGATATTCCAGTCGAGTTAACTCCTGAAACCATCTTTCAATGTAATCTTTGTATTCACCTTCCTTCGCTATGTCATAATGTTCCTCTTCTTATAATGGAGCAGTTGTTTGAGCATATGATCGATCTATTAGCTTACATGTAAATAACTCTTTAATTTTCGGTTGCAATCCTTTGAATGTAATCCCCAATGTATCAGCTTCTTTTGCAGTCACGCAAAGAAAATATTTTTGTAGTTCTTGGGATTTTAGTTCGTTTGTTATTTCAGGAGAGGTCAATAAGCGCTCAACTTGTATCAAGAGATTCTCTTCTTGAGAGGCAAAGATCAAGATCCCAACTGCTACTAGGATTTGAGAAGCTTCTCTCATGATAATGAGCACCTTTGAGTCCATTTTGTTGGTTGGTAGGTCCTTCTTCACATAAGGATTAGTCTTTGGGGTTCTAATAGTACCCAAAAAAAAATTGTGTTTTCAAGAAACTATTTACTAACAAATCAATGACAACACATTAAAACACCTACATAAAAAGTATACTTAAGAGAAGTAAATCAAACTTTGCGTGAAGAAAACACTAAAACACCTACATAAAAAAGTTTACTTAAGAGAATTAAATCAAACTTTGCATGAAGTAAACACACATGTGCAGAAAAGGAACAACAAGGATTTGGGGAAACCCACTAAAGTGGATGCATCAGGCTGTCACACTATGGAAATTCTGTAGTGAAGTCGCATTTTCATCTTATCGTTTCCCCTTCCCCTTCCTGTGTAATGTAAAGGAAACCTAACTACCCCCTTTAGCACCTCCATGGAAATGGTGCCAAAATGTTGGGCAAAATATGCACTATTTAATTCAACACTTAATTTTTCAACCTAGGGAGGGAGCTTATGAGATGCAATCACAATATGTGCAGAAATGAAGGCTTGAACTAACCTAAGCTAACTAAATATGCAGATGCGCTAACAAGAAACTATATGATTTTAATATACATGCATGGCTATCATGAGTTAAATGCAAGAATTTCATCTATCTATGAAAACAAGAAATCAACTACAAACTTGAAAAGTAACTACAAATTCAAATCTAATCTAATCTATTCTACAAAGGGAGAAAACTAATTAACAATTGAGATTCAAACTAGTCTAATGTTAAACTAATCTATTCTATGAAATGAAATTGCAACAAGTTAATCTAGGAAAGTGGTCACTTGCCCTGAAATCAATTTAATCTAATGAAAGTAAATTTAACTATTCATAATGGGAAAAAAATTAACTAAACTATTTCATGAATGCATGAACTATATGCTTATGCAGAAATGAGAATTAACCGTATGATTAACTATGAAAGCAAATACTGAAGTTAATTACAAAAGCAAATAATGAAATTAATTACGAAAGCAAATATTGAAATTAATTACTATAGAACATGAAATTATACTACAAGTGAAAAGAGCAACTAATCTATTTATTCTATGAGTGAAACTACACTATACTTCCAAAAGAATAAACTAACTAACTATCCTACTCTAGTTAATGAACTTATGCAATCGTATAAATCAAATTAAAACATTAATCTAAGGACCAAGTGTAAACAAATACTTTGCCAGGAATCATAAACTAATGTAAGAAAACTAATTTAACAAATCTAGCCTAATCAACAACTAATCTATGAACTTTCAAAATAAAACTAATGCATATAATATGAAAAATTTAAAATAATCCCTATTCCTCAATGCTTAGAATCTATCATGCAAAGTTCATTAAATAAAACTTAATTAAAGTTAAAGATATAAATAAAGGAAACTAAACTAAGCTCAAAAGAAAATAAATTAGACTAATACAAATAAATAGAATTCACACTAAAAATAAAACTAAACTAAAATAATTTCATGAACTAAACTAAAATGCAATTAAATGAAATAGTGAAAATAAACTATATTAACCTAAAACAAATTTATCATAAAATAACACATTAAGCAATTTAATAACAAAATATAAATCATATATTCAAAATGAAAAATTCCAAATACAAAAGATAATATCGCATAAAATAAATTTAGTTATAAAAACAAACACTTTAAACCACAATAAAAAATAATTATAAAGCAATTCAAATTACTTTATTAACATGATACAAAATTAACATATAAAAGAAGAGAACATTTACACTCATTTATATTCTGAATTTCATTAAAACTGAAACATTAAAACTTAGGCATTAATATAAAACTGAATATGAAATGCTGAAGATGAATTCGAATCCCTACAAATCTACAAAACACAATAAAAAAATAGAAAATTAACCTATACCCTAGCTAATTATTTCTACATAAAACATAATCTTAGAAATTCTGGAAATGAATAAAAATTATGTAAAATTCTATCTAAATTTGAATTAAAGGCCGACAGACGCACTGGAGGAAGGCGCAAAAAAAAGACTGAAAAACAGTGCACACATAGGAATGAATAGAAGACTAAAAAGACAGTCCGCACAGAGGGACGAATGGTTGGCCATATGGAAAAGTGCATAAAAACCCAGGAAAATTACAGTTTATTAACAACAAAACTTATCTACAGAAAAACTAAATATATATACATAAAAACTAAACTACTTATCTACAAAAACGAAAGATAAATGATGAATATGTACAAATGGAACCTCCGGTTGTTGAGGGGCCTTTCTCAGCAATCCGAGGTTAGTCTACGTCAATGAATTACTTCAAAAAAGACTGAAACATGCATACACAGCTGAAAATGGAATTTTATTAAAATTGAGCAGAATTTTATAGAGTTCTTTACACACCGAAAACTAGCTACCGAGCTGCTAGCTAACTCAGCTCTAAGAAGAGGTTGGTATATATATCATACAAGAGATGAGAAAGTCAACCCTTTAGTGGTCAACTGCTCTCTAAACTTAGTAAATCATAAAATGCGTCTAACTGTTTGCAAGCCAGCGCATGATCTCGTTCCTCCTTCAGCGTGATCGTAGTATCTTTAGCAAGCATCTGTGGTAGCAGTCCCTCTTTTATCGTGAACACAGGCATGCAGACTCCTCTTTTAGCGTGATTGATGGCATGGTGGCGAGCAAAGGCAGCATACACATCAAGTCTTCTAGAACAAGATCGCTTCAACATCAAATGCGTGAACTGCAGGTGTGTTGGAAACTGTTTCATATTTTAAACTCATGCATGATTGGGATGGAGAGTTGAACATAAAGATGGATGTGTTCATAATGTAATTGCTAGGTGCGAGGTTTAACTATGGCTAGATTTTATTTGCTACACCATTATCTATTTCGTGAATGTGCGAGAGTTTAGTGCGTGAATCATTTCACGGCATGCTCATAACATGAAGCCTGCAAAAGAAAAGAGATATTTGTTAGTATCATAGCATTGTGATTTAAGAGGATAAGGGAATTACATTATATAAGTAATTCATGAAAATGCAACGAAATATATTTACAGCGTTTAATTCTTAAAACAAAAAGAAGACTATATGAGATGGAATAAAATGGCTCAAAATTCCAAGTTTTATCTCATATTAAAGTTTAAGAATATTTTAACAAATTTATAATGCATATGGAAAATAATCCATATTTTATATGGATTTTGAAAATAATGCATATGCAAATTTATATTAAAATTTATAATGCATATTTTATATGGAAAATAATCCATATTTTATAATGCAAGTTTATAATAAAGTTTATATTAAAGTTTGTAATGCATATTTTATATGGATTTGAAAATATATTAAAGTTTCATTTCTTAAATTTCTAAGTGGAATTATTTAATTCACTAGAAAAATGAATGGTTTTATATTTTACATTTTTTCGTTTTCCATAGTTTAAGAAATCATAATATTTTAAATGTATTCCCTCTTTAATCACTTTAAACATTACAATTTAATGAGACAAAGTCTTAACATCAACCCATGATTCTAGTTATGTATATGCAAGTAGTATGGAATTAGTGAGGACCAAAAGACAAAGACAAGTCAAACCCAAGAAACCAATAAGGTACATGTCATCAAAACTGACTGCATAACTTAGGACTGAAAGAAAGGGTTGAATGGAGTGCCAAAATGCGCACTAAATGCAATAATACATCAAAAATGATGAATTAAGCTTCTTTCACATTTATAAGTTATAATTGATAAAAACATAGTAAAATATAGACAAATTAAAGATAAATGTATTATATTTTGGTAAATAAGGTCATTATAAAAGACAATTTCGAGGCTCAACAATGAATTGTAATAATTGTTGACTTATCCTAGAAGAGCAGTTGACCACTAAAGGAACGACTTGCTCGCTTTCTAAACACCATATATATGAGAATGCTTGTATGTGAGAGAGAGTTAGAGAAGTAGAAGTATTTTTTAGTTCAGCCAGTTTATGTAAATTCAGACTATTAATTTGAATGGAAAACTCTGTCATACTATTCCCAATTGTGCTCCATTAATGCGTAGTTCTAAAACTGAGTAGAATTTTATAGAGTTCTTTACACAACGGCAATTAGCTACCCAGCTACTAGTTACCTCAGCTCTAAGAAGAGGCTGGTATATATAGCATACAAGATATGATCAAGTCGATGCTTTAGCGGTCAACTTCTCTCTAAACTTAGTAAATCATAAAAGGTGTATAATTGTTTACAAGCCAATGCATGGTCTAGTTCCTCCTTCAGCGTGATCGTGGAATCTTCAGCATGCGTATGTGGTAGCAATCCCTCTTTTATCATGAATGGTGTCATGCAAGCTCCCATCAAATGCGTACATAGCGAGTCTTCTAGAACAAGATCGCTTCAACATCAAATGCATGAACTATAGGTGGGTTGCAAACTATTTCATATTTCAAATGCCCAGAATCTTTTATTAACAACACACAGGATGATGGACGATTTGGACGAAGAGTTGAATGACAAGATGTATATGCTCATAATGTAATTGCTGGGTGCCACGTTTAACTATGGCTAGATTTTATTTGCTACACCGTTATGTATTTCCTCAATGTACAAGAGTTTTTTTCCATGTCTATGCATGAATCATTTCATGGCATGCTCATCACATGAATCTTGCAAAAGAAAAGAGATATGCGTTAATATCATAGCATTATGATTTAAGAGGATAAGGGAATTACATTATATAACTAATTCATGAAAAGCCAATGAAATATATTTACAGTGTTTAATTTTTAAAACCAAAAGAAGACTATATGAGGTGCAATAAAGTTGCTCAAAATTCCAAGTTTTATCTCATATTAAAGTTTAAGAAAATTTTAACAAATTTATAATGCATATTTTATATGGATTTTGAAAAAAATGCATATGCAAATGTATATTAAAATTTATAATGCATATTTTATATGGAAAATAATGCATATTTTATAATGCAAGTTTATAATAAAGTTTATATTAAAGGTTGTAATGCATATTTTATATGGATTTGAAAATATATTAAAGTCTCATTTCTTAAAATTCTAAGTGGAATTATTTAATTCACTTGAATAATGAATGGTTTTATATTTAACATTTTTTGATTTTCCATAGTTCAAGAAATAGTAATATTTTAAATGTATTTCCTCTTTAATCACTTTAAAACATTACAATTTAATGAGACAAAGTCTTAACATCAACCCATGATTCTAGTTATATATATGCAAGTAGTATGGAATCAGTGAGGACCAGAAGGCAGAGACAAGCAAATGCCAAGAAACCAATAAGGAACATGTCATCAAAACTCATTGCAAAACTTAGGACTGAAAGAAAGGGCTGAATGGAGTGCCAAAATGCGCACTAAATGCAATAATACATCAAAAATGATGAGTTGAGCTTCTTTCACATTTATAAGTTATAATTGATGAAAACATAGTAAACGATAGACAAATTAAAGATACATGTATTAGATTTTGATAAATAGGCCAACCTAATAGCCTCGAAATTAAAATATTGGGCAAAATATGCACTATTTAATTCAACACTTAATTTGTCAACCCACAGACGGAGCTTGTGAGATCCAATCACTGTATGAGCAGAATTGAAGGCTTGAACTAACCAAAGCTAAGTAAATATGCAGATGTGCTAACATTAACCTATATGATTTTAATCTACATGCATGGCTATCATGAGTTAAATGCAAGAATTTAGTCTATCTATGGAAATAGGAAATTAACTAAGAACGTGAAAATTAGCTATAAATTCAAATCTAATCTAATCTAATCTATTCTACAAAGGCAAAAAACTAATCAAAAACTGAGATTCAAACTAGTCTAATGTTACACTAATATATTCTATGAAAGTGGTCACTTGGTCTCAAAGCAATTTAATCTAATGAAAGTAAATTTAACTACTTAGAACAAGAAACAAATAAACTAAAATATTTTATGAATGCATGAACTATATGCTTATGGAGGGATGAGAATTAACCATACGATTAACTATGAAAGAAAATACTGAAGTTAATTAAAACAAGCGAATACTGAAATTAATTACGAAATCAAGTATTGAAATTAATTACTATAGAACATGAAATTATACTATAAGTGATAAGAGAAACTAACCTATTTATTCTATGAGCGAAAATAATATATACTTCCAAAAGAGGAAACTAACTAAGTATCCTACTCTAGTTATTGAACTTATGCAATCGTATAAAGAAAATTAAAACATTAATCTAAGGACCAAGTGTAAACAAATACTTTGCTAGGAATCATAAACTAATGTAAGCAAAGTAATTTAACAAATATAACCTAATCAACAACTAATCTATGAACTTTCAAAATGAAACTAATGCATCTAATATGAACAATCTAAAACAATCTGTATTCCCTAATGCTTAGAATCTATCATGCAAAGTTCATTAAATAAAACTAAATTAAAGTTAAAGATAAAAAGAAAGGAAACTAAACTAAGCTAAAAATAAAATAAATTATACTAATACAAATAAATAGAATTCACACTAAAAATAAAAATAAACTAAAAGAATTTCATCAACTAAACTAAAATGAAATTAAATGAAATAGTGAAAATAAACTAGATTAACCTAAAACAAATTTATCATAAAATAACACATTAAGAAATTTAATAACAAAATATAAATGATACATTCATAATGAAAAATTCAAAATACAAAATACATACTAAATAAAAAAGATAATCTATCATAAAATAAATTTAATTATAAAACAAACACTTTAACCCACATTAAAAAATAATTATAAAGCAATTCAAATTACTTTATTAACATTATACAAAATTAACATATAATAGAAGTGAACATTTACACTCATTTATTTTCTCAATTTCATTAAAAATGAAACAATAAAACTTATGCATTAATATAAAAGTGAATATGAAATGTTGAAGATGGATTTGAATCCCTACTAATGTACAAAACACAATAAAATGATAGGAAATTAACCTATACCCTAGCTAATTGTTTCTACACAAAACATAATATTAGAAATTATGGAAATGAATGAAAATTCTGTAAATTCTATCTAAATTTGAATTAAAGGTCGACACACAGACTGGAGGAAGGTTCGAACAGAAGACTAAAAAACAGTCCACAAAGAGGAATGAACAGAAGACTGAAAAGACAATCCGCACAGAGGGACGAATGGCCTACTGTATGGAAAATTGCATAAAAACCCACGAAAATTATAGCTCTTTAACAACAAAACTTATCTATAGAAAAACTAAATATATATACATAAAAACAAAACTATTTATCTACAAAAACGAAAGATAAATGTTGAATATGTAGAAATGGAACCTAGGGTTGTTGAGGAGCCCTTCTTAGCAATCAGAGGTTAGTCTGTGTCAATGAATTACTTCACAGAAGACTGAAACATGCATACATAGCTGAAAATGGAATTTTATTTAAACTGAGCAGAATTTTACAGAGTTATTTACACACCTGCAACTAGCTACCGAGCTACTAGCTAACTCAGCTCTAAGAAGAGGCCAGTATATATCTCATACAAGAGATGAGAGAGTCGCCCTTTAGTGGTCAATTGCTCTCTAAAGATACTAAATCATAAAGGGCGTCTAACTGTTTACAAGCCAGCGCATGGTTTGGTTCCTGCTTCAGCATGATCGTGGCATCTTCAGCATGCGTCTATGGTAGCTATCCCTCTTTTATCATGAATGGTGGCATGCTTGATCCCCTTTTGGTGTGATTGATGGCATGGTGGCGAGGAAAGGCAGTGTACACATCGAGTCTTCTAGAACAAGATCGATTCAACATCAAATGCGTGAAATCCAGGTGGGTTGCAAACTATTTCATATTTTAAATTCCTGGAATCTTTTATTAACTGCGTGCAGGCTGATGGGCGATTTGGATGGAGAGTTGAATGGCAAGCTGGATATCCTCATAATGTAAATGCTGGGTGCCATGTTTAACTATGACTAGATTTATTTGCTACATCGTTATCTATTTCGTGAATGTGCGAGAGTTTTATTCCCTGTCCGTCCGTGAATCAGTTCACGGCATGCCCATCGCATGAAGCCTGCAGAAGAAAAGACATATGCGTTAATATCATAGCGTTATGATTTAAGAGGATAAGGGAATTACATTATATAAGTAGTTCATGAAAATCCAACGAAATATATTTACAGTGTTTAATTCTTAAAACAAAAACAAGACTATATGAGGTGGAATAAAGTGGCTCAAAATTCCTAGTTTTATCTCATATTAAAGTTTAAGAATATTTCAAGAAATTTATAATGCATATTTTATATGGATTTTTAAAATAATGCATATGCAAATTTATATTAAAATTTATAATGCATATTTTATATGGAAAATAATGCATATTTTATAATGCTAGTTTATAATAAAGTTTATATTAAAGTTTGTAATGCATATTTTGTATGGATTTGAAAATATATGAAAGTTTCATTTCTTCAAGTTCTAAGTGGAATTATTTAATTCACTTGAATAATGAATGGTTTTATATTTTAAAATGTTTTCATTTTCCATAGTTTAAGAAATAATAATCTTTTAAATTTATTCCCTCTTTAATCACTTTAAAAAATTAGAATTTAATGAGACAAAGTATTAACATCAACCCATGATTCTAGTTATGTATATGCAAGTAGTATGGAATCAGTGTGTACCAGAAGAAAGAGACAAGTCAAACCCAAGAAACCAATAAGGAGCATGTCATCAGAACTCAGTGCAGAACTTAGGACTGAAAGAAAGGGCTAAATGGAGTGCCAAAATGTGCACTAAATGCAATAATACATAAGAAATGATGAATTAAGCTTCTTTCACATTTATAAGTTATAATTGATGAAAACATATTAAAATATAGACAAATTAAAGATAAATGTATTAGATTTCGGTAAATAGGCTAGGAAATTAATGTAAATAAGGCCATCATAAAAGACAATTTCGAGGCTCAATATCCCCCAAACCAAACATATGGCACGTCGTCGTGTCATGAATGAATCAAAAGTGATATTTTATTTATTCAAAAACTCTCCTTGATCATAAATAGTTTATAGGTAACTCTTCAGCAAAATGAAGCCATATTCATTACTACATGAAAAGTAGAACTTAGAAAAAAAGTTATGGTATGAAATGACGAGAAGGAATTCATATTAGTTAATATTTCTTAATACATACAATTCTGCTACTAGTAATAATTCACGCTTATGAAGACCATATAAATTGAAACTCCCTCGCCTAGACCGAAGGTATGGCGTGTCCTCATGCCATGAATGAATTAAGACTGGGATAAAATAGAAAAGATGAGGGTGTAGATATTCGATAAATCTTATAGGAAACTAGTAATCCTTGCTACTTCTCAAAGGTTTATCGTTATTCAAGTAATTATAGACATAATGCACATTTCAAGTTCATTAGAATTCTAAGTTTATGGATCCCACTTCTAAAATAGTGATATCCTCGGTATGGTATGAATTTAGACAACAGGGTCTTAAGTACAACTTACAAACATTTTCAAATGGAAAATATATGGAGTTCATTTTATTTAGATCAACCATACATACCATCCTCCGGCAGACCCACAACAACCTTTATTATGACAAAGTCATTTTCATATTGTTTCTCTTTTTCTTTTTTCTTTTTTTATACATTTTTTTCTCTCTCTCTCTTTTAGCAAGTTGTCCTGATTTGGATTTATGCAGTAACACAACAGAATACACAGATCACAATAGAAACAAATATGCAGTGGAAATAACACTTCATTTCATTAATAAATAACTGAAACTTGTTTACATACAGGATGGAAATAAACTAGCTAGAGTGCTGGAAACTTATCTCTCAAAAGAGATGTGGTTGCTACATGCCTCTGAAATCTGTGTTACAATGAGGATCGAAGGCCTATATAATATTGAGAAAAAATGGAAACCCTACACATCCAAAAACCTAACCCTAGGAGTTGAAACTTTTTAATGTGGGCCCCGTTGGGTAACTTGGTGCATCAATTTCTCGAGGTCGTAACTTTAGCATACTACCTCCGTTTGACGCACATGATACATCGTTAGAAAGATCTGTTTAAGGACTACATCCATAAATGACAAATGTCCAGTCCGAAATGGACCCATATTTTCCCAACCATTCGATTCCAGAAAAATGTTGTTTAGGGCCTCAAAATGGCTTTGGAGCTTTAGAACCTGAAAACTGCCAAAAATAGTAAATTGTGCTACAATTAAGGAAACTGGAAAACAAAAAGAAATAGTGGTGGGGGTCCAAGAGGAATAGTTGGGTGGCCACCAATATCTTTTTGGATCATGTCCTCCCTAGGAAGATTCCCCTCTTTCAGTTGGGCCTGTTCAATACCCCGTCGGGTTTAGCTGGTCATACCATATGCTGGTAACTGCTGCCAACGAGCCTGTTCAGTACCCCGACGGGTTAACCTCTTAAAATCATTTTCTATTAGAGGTTCTTGTCCCAATGTTTCCAGTCCTTATAGATATTCGGCAAATGATTTTTCCTATGAAGGAGTGGTGGGGGAGAAACTCTGGAAACAATTCTACATGGTGGGATGGTATATGGATTAGAGGACAGAAGGGCAGAAAACTAATCAAAAACTAAGATTCAAACTAGTCTAATGTTACACTAATATATTCTATGAAAGTGGTCACTTGGTCTGAAAGCAATTTAATCTAATGAAAGTAAATTTAACTACTTAGAACAAGAAACAAATAAACTAAAATATTTTATGAATGCATGAACTATATGCTTATGGAGGGACGAGAATTAACCATACTATTAACTATGAAAGAAAATGCTGAAGTTAATTAAAAAAAGCGAATACTGAAATTAATTACGAAATCAAGTATTGAAATTAATTACTATAGAACATGAAATTATACTGTAAGTGATAAGAGCAACTAATCTATTTATTCTATGAGCGAAAATAATATATACTTCCAAAAGAGGAAAATAACTAAGTATCCTACTCTAGTTATTGAACTTATGCAATCGTATAAAGAAAATTAAAACATTAATCTAAGGACCAAGTGTAAACAAATACTTTGCTAGGAATCATAAACTAATGTAAGCAAAGTAATTTAACAAATATAACCTAATCAACAACTAATCTATGAAAAAAATTTGTCTGGTCCATGTCCTTGTCACTAAAAGTTTGGTTCCTTCCTTCTAGATATTGCTTTTCATATATTAATAATCTCTCAACCACTAAGTTCATGGAATAAACCCTTTTCCTTGGCGCTTTTAATATTCAGTAGTCAATGAGGGTTGAGTCAAGAAGGAGGCTCTGGAAGTGCTTGGAGGAACCAAGTCGTCGAGGGGTTTTGAGGGCTTTCGACCTTCTTTTCTAGCCTTCGGCTAGCAGTATTGAGCGGCCTGGGGCTGTTATCCTGGCGAGGGTTGTGGGCCTCCTTCAGGGGGCGATGGTCTCACCAGGGTTGGAAGTGCCCACTCAAGTCCACGGGCCATCTAGTTTGATAAGAAACCCTAGGGCTGAAGATGGCCTGGGGGGTGACCTTCCATCTTCCCAAAAAGGAAAAAAAATAAACTCGAGAGGATGTCTCCCGCGAATGTCATCTATCCCCATGATCCAAATAAGATCTGAGGCAGTAAGGGAGAAAATCGGATTATGGAAGGAAAAATATCTCATCGAGAAGTTCGTGGGGATCTGGCCAAGGGAAAAAGACCTGATAAAATGGATCAATGGGGTTTGGAAGCCGAAGGGGCACTTTGACCTACAGCTAGGGTCAAAGGGGTTCTTTACGATCATATTTTTCAACCAGGAAGACAGAGACAGGATCCTAGAAGGGGGTCAATATTTTTTCTTCTCGGTGGGCCTCTTTCTACGGCCATGGAAGGAGCGGTTCAACACCAAAACGAAAGATATGACGGTTGTCCTAGTTTGGATTCACCTATTCTCCCTCCCGGGCTAGTACTGGGACCTAGAAACCCTTCGTGATATAGGAAATAACCTGGGGGAATTCATAAAGGTTGCAGAACAAATGAGGCTCCAGCGTTACACAGCTTTTTCCAGGATTTGTGTTTACATGGATCTGTCGTGGGAACTGCTAGAAGCAAGCAGCCTAAACTAGGAAGATGAAGAATGGATTTAGCCCATTGACTACGAGTAGCTCCCCTTTAGATTCCAGCTCTGTCACGAATATGGCCATTTAGGGAGGAACTACCCCAGAAACATCTCCAATCCGACCTCATCGTCCCCCGCGTCCTCTTCTCTGGCAGCTGAAGATGGGTTCACGATGGTCAAGAACAAACGCCGCGGTAAGGGCGGCGGGAAAAATCTTGCCTGCTCGGTCCCTCTGGCCCATTAGAAGCCCCAAGGGAACGTGTTCGAAGTCTTAGCATCTATGGAGGAGGAAGAAGGGTCGCAGCAACAAACCCAGTCAGAAATCCAGCATGAAAATCATCCCCCCCGCTCAGAGCCAAAGGATGCCCAGCAGATGGAAGGCGTGGAGGAGGAAGAGGGTGAAGACATGGAGCTGGGTGAACTGGACCTGGATACCATAGAAGAAGAATGCAGAAAAAAGGATCAAGGTTACATCTCCCGACGCCAACTTGAACTTCTCCAAGAAGCCGTTATAAAATCAGGTGTGGTGGAATGTTTGGGAATCGACCCAGATGCCCAGAAGGGAAGCAAGAGAAAGTCTCCTGAAGAGGAAATGCGTCGAGGTCGAAAAACCAACACGAAGTGAATAGCAGCAGTGGGAGTCAAGCTGATCGAATCATGACAATATCCTATGATCCAGGCGGCCTTCTTTGAAACTAAAAAACTTTGTCAATGAAGCTCATCTCATGGAATATCAGAGGGTGCTGCAACCCTAGGAAGTGGAAGACTTTAAATCGAAAGGTTAGACGGGAATCCCTTGACATTTTGTTTCTCTAGGAAACCAAATGCAGTTTTGAATACATGCTGAAAATCAAAGATAAAATATGGAAGAGAAGCCAGGTTATGGCTACCAATGCAGGAGGACAATCTAGAGGCATTGCTATCCTATGGCACCCTCGACCGGTGGAACTCTCCAACTGGAGAGCTAACAAGTTTTCCCTAATGGCAGAATTTTGTTTCCCAGACTCGGGAGTGAGAGGTATGATAGGAAATATTTATGGGCCTAGCAGCTTCCAGGCTAAGCAGTCCTTTCTGGGTATCCTCCAATGGATCCAAGGACTTGCGGGTCAGGAGCCTTTGGTTCTTGGAGGAGATTTCAACCTCATCGCTAACCTAGAAGAAAAGAAGGGGCGACGACGTGCTTTGGATAATTTCCAAGAGGAATTCAGGGAGTGTCTGGCTTATGGTCCGCTGGTTGATGTAGAAATGGGAAACGGGTGGTTCACATGGAACAAAAAGAGAGGAGGTGAGCACCTGGTAGCTTCACGGCTAGATCGTTTCTTGGTAGCTGAAAATATCATGCACAGTATGGGAGACTTTATGGCCATTTTTCTTCCAGCTAATGGCTCATATCACTCACCCATCAGTCTCCATTGGGATGGGACTGGATCTCCCAGAGGGAAACCCTTCAGATTTGAAAGCTTCTGGATGGAGCACAAGGACTTCAAGGACCTGGTAGGTCAGTGGTGGTAGGAGTTTGTTCCCCACCGGGAACCATAATGTACCGCTTCCAGCAGAAACTAAAAGATCTGAAGTTAAAAATTCACAAGTGGAATCAAGAAGAATTCGGAAACATCTTCAAGGACAAGAAACACCTGCTGATGGAGCTGGACCTCATCAATCGACAAGGCATGGAAACTAGTTGGAGTGAGGAAATGAAGAAAATAGAAAGGGATCTCATGGAGCAGCTAGAAGCCTGAGAGAGGCAAGAAGGCCTTTACTGGAAGCAAAAGGATAGAGTGAAATGGCTGCAGGAAGGTGAGGGAAACACAAAATTCTTTCACAACTCGGTGATCCAGAACAGGAATAGTACTAGGATTCAGAAGCTTAAAACCAGGAAGGGGAATAGAGTGGAAACTAGGAGGGAGATAGAAACGGAACTTACTCAATACTTCTCAGAGACCCTCATGGAAGAGGTGGGTAATAGAAGCAGGGAGATTGAAAAAATCACCAGCTTAATTCCCAGTCTGGTCACTGCAGAAAACAACAAAATGTTGGTCAAGCCTATTGAGATGCAAGAAGTAGAGGAAGCTGTTAACTAAATGGCTCTGGGAAAAGGTCATGGACCGGAAGGGTTCACCTCTAATTTCTTCCATCTCTTCTGGGATCTGATTAAGGATGAGGTCCTGGATATAGTGGAAGAATCCAGACTAAAGAAAGGAGTTCTAAAATCCTTTAATGCCACTTTTCTCACCCTCATCCCGAAAGAAGCAGGGGCGTCGTCCGCTGATAAATTTAGAACTATAGCCTTGTGCAATGTCACATATAATATCATATCCAAAGTCATTGCTAACAGACTCAAGCCCCTCTTCCCGGTGCTTATAAGCTCGGACCAATCGGGTTTTGTGGAGGGAAGACAAATTCTGGACGGAGTCGTTCTAGTTCACGAAGTGCTGCACTCGCTTAAGAGTTCCAAAATCCATGGGATGATGATCAAACTTGACATTGCTAAAGCCTATGACAAACTTAACTGGGAGTTCATGGAGAAGATGTTGGGGGCTTACGAATTCTCTCCAGGGTGGGTGGAATGGGTCATGTCGCTAGTCTCATCCCCATTCTATAATATCCTCCTCAATGGATCCCCGACTTCATCCTTTCAGGCATCCAGGGGCATTTGCCAAGGGGACCCTATATCCCATTTTATTTTCATTCTCATGGCGGAGGGCCTAAGTCGACTCATTTTTGACCAAGTCAGGCATGGGGCGACCGGGGGAGTGAAAGTTCAGGAGGGGACTCCCCCTCAGACCCACCAACAATTCATGGATGATACCATGCTAATGGGGCACCCTTCAGTCCAAGAAGCTAGAAGCTTCAAAAAATGCCTGGATCTATTCGAGTAGGCCTTAGGCCTGGCAGTTAACCCCAATAAATCCCAATTTTTCTTTGTTAATACCCCCCTGGCCACCTAGAGGAATATTTTGAGAATCCTAGGCTTCTCCAGAGGAAGTTTCCCTACCAAGTATTTGGGCATTCCTATGGGGCTTGATCGGCCAAAATTAGCAGATTGGCAGGAATTCTTGGACAGACTAAAACAAAGACTGTCCAGTTGGGTCCTTCACACCCTTAATTTTTCGAGTAGAGTGACCTTGATCAAGTCTATTCTTCAGGCCATGTCGACTTACCTCTTTTCGGTTTTAGCGGCCCCAAAGGCCATCCTCAAGCAAATTTGAAGCATCCAACGCAATTTCCTTTGGGGATCGAGTGGGGAGAAGGCCAAATTCTCTTTGGTAAGCTAGGAGGATGTGTGTAAACCCAAGGACCAGGGTGGTCTCGGTTTAAGGGACCCGAAAATAATGTCTGAGATTTTAGGGGCCAAGATTTGGTGGAGATGGGTCTCCCACTTAGCGGAGCCTTGGGATAAATTATGGAATGTGAAATATGCAAGGGGTAGGCCTAGACATGCCCTGATTCGTTTCAACAAAACTCCCAATGGTTCCCTCATATGGTTAAAGGCTCTAGCTGGAAGATCCATAGTCCAGGAGCACAGTTTTTGGGAAATCAGGAATGGCAATCGTGCGAAGTTCTTGGATGACGCATGGAATCAGTTCCCCATCCTTGGCAGAAATCCTAGATGGATCCATCTCAATCAACAGGAGCAGGAGAGAGGCCGGATTCTGGTGAATCAGTCATGGCTCCCGGACCCCCAAGACGGTTTCCAAAGGTGGGACTTCTCCACAAAACCTGACCTTATGAGCGAAGAAGACTAGACAACCTTCCTGGTAGAAATCCGTAAATGCTGTCTCAGATCTCAGGAGGGACCTGATATTTTACGGTGGGGTTACTCTCCAAAAGGTTCCTTCAGTGTTAAGGAGTCCTATAGCATCAGGATGACAAGGATCCAAGAGAAGGAAGACATCTGGAGGAAAATCTGGGAAGTCAACCTATGGCTCAATATGGCTTTGTTTGTTTGGTTGGTCGTCAGAAAAAGGATCCTCACCAAGGAGAACCTGCCAAAATGGGGAATAGTTGGCCCATCCCAGTGCTGCTTGTGCCTCCACGCGGAGGACACGATGGGACATATTCTAGATAGCTGCCCCTTCGCGGCAACTATTTGGGACAGGGGGGCGATGATGTTCAGAAGGAGTGACAGGATCCGAGGGCTCCCATCCCAAACTATTAGAGACTAGAACCAGCGTGCTTTCATCAATCCCATCCTCAGGTCCATATGGAATGCCTATCCGGGCATGGCCATGTGGTGTATATGGAAAGAGAGAAATGTGAGAATCTTTCGTGGTCTTCATAAAATCCCAGAGGAGATCTGGAGTGTAGTGCAAGACAATGTGCTTTCCTCCATCAAGTGAATGCACTCGATAGAACAGGACAAGGTTATCCCGAGAGAGGAGCTCCACGTTGCAAATAATTGGGGTCTGAACAATTCTATAATCGACTCTCTGAGTCTCCGCGGCTATCGGTGCTCCCCATCCAGCCCTTCCTCTTGGGAGGCTCCCCCTCCAGGCATTTTCAAACTTAACTTTGATGGTGCCTCTCGCAGAAACCCGGGTCAGGTTGGGTTCGGAGGTCTGGTTCATGACCATGAAGGTCAGATTAGAATAGTGTTCATGGGTTCTATAGGGGAGGATACCAACAACTCCACTGAATTGGAAGGCCTCCTTCGTGGTATGGAAGGTCTGATCAGGGGGGGTCTTCTTCCTGTGATAGTCAAAGGTGATTCCAATATCCTAATTACGGCGTCCAAGCGTCTCATGAGCGGCCAAACGACCGAAAAATTTTCTCCGAGCTGGCGTCTCGCCTACATATTGGAGCACCTACGCGTCCTCCTTCGGGCTCATCCCGCCTTATCCTTTTAGCACGTCAGGCGTGAAGCAAACAAGGTGGCCGACTGCTTGGAAAATGTCGGGGTTGATTGTGGCGTTAGCCTCTGATGTGACCGTCTTGAATTTTTCGCCAAGGAAGGTTGGGCCCAGCAGTGCCGGCACATGGCCATCATGGATTTAAATGAGTCCATCCGGGTGGAGGATCATCCAGATGGAGGATCAGGTGGCATAAGAAGGCACGAGCACGTCTACTCGCAACAGCCCTTATGTGGTTGAGAAAGGGCGACAAAAGAATATGCCGACGCCGGGATAGGTCCTCCCTCATTATGTCTTCAACCAGTAGGAGCCTTCTCACGCTCGGCTCTATTAGATGGGATAATTGCTCGGGTAGGGATAATCAATTCAGGATGACCGCTCACGGTAACATGATGGACATGACGTAGGCCCACAGCAGGGATGACTACGGTCTCAGGGATGGCCATCCTTTAAATCCAGGCTCCCAAGTGTTCGTCCTCGTCGAGTTTTTTGCCAAAATTAACTGGCCTATGTCTCTGCTTGCTGTCAGGTTTAGAGCGGTTGAGTTCGGATTTGCAAAAAGGCCCTTCTGTTGTTCGGTGTGGTTGTTCTCGCCCCTGGTGCTTCCTACAATGGCTCCCAAGCGGCATTCTAGGAAGGACGAAGAGAAGGTAGTTGCTCCTAGTCTTAAGCAGCTCGCTGGGAATTCTTCCAAGCGATAGACTCGGCAGGAAACACGCACGTAGATCCTGGCCCAAGAAGAGGCGGACCGTTACAAGGAGCATGTTCTGCTGAGCATTCACCTAGAGGTCAAAAGGGTGGTGGAAGGGCTCTGGGCGGAAGAAAAAGCCATTCCCAGGGAGAACTTGCATGAAGAGGTTGCTGAATGGGTCTTAGACCCGGGCTCCACAGCTGGTCGAGCCTCTGCATATGAACGAATGCTCCTGATGTATTGGGTTACCGTCTGTCTAGTTGGGCACTCAGCTTCGCTGTGGGGAGCCAAACAGGAGGGGGACAAGGAGCCAATCCCTTTCTGGAAGGACCATTATGCAGAATTCCACACCATGCACCATAAGCTGGATGCTCTTGCTGCCCTTCTGGGTTTTCCTTTTCATCCAACTGAGCGTCGTGCACTGGAGACAGCCAGGCCTCGGGAGAAGACTGGTTGCTGCATTCAGGAACGCCCCGGAGTCATCGAGGAGGTTCGACGCCCTACCGGTCCCATGTCACCATCGTCGCCACTCGTCTCAGGTATGCATCCCCTGGTGGCTGGTAGTCCTCTTGCTGTTGTTCCTCGATGGTCTGCCAACCCCTCTGGGGGACTGGGAACCTCCTCTCAGTTTCGTCCCCTCTGTTAGTGATGGATTCGATAATCACATCAGTATCAGCTTCTCTGTATGTTTCTCTTTTGATGTTGTGTCCCAGTCTCTATAATCATAGTCAGATTAGTTCTAGGCAGTATAGTTCTCTCTGCGAGATAGATGGCGGAAATATTTTCAAAATGCCTTTTTTGTGGGTGGGGTTTCCTTGTAATAGGTTCAGAATCTATCGCAGAAATGGAAAGAACAGGGGGAGCAATAAGATATGGGAATACTCTGTTTTTGGTCAATAAGTTTTGTTCAAGTCCAGGTTGGGCTGCTTCTGGCCAAGACTAAGGTCCCCCCGTTTTTGGACCGGCCATAGTCGTCTCTCTGCTTTGTAATATGGTCGATGTACAGTAATATAATGTTTTATGTACAAAAAAACAACAACTAATCTATGAACTTTCAAAATGAAACTAATGCATCTAATATGAACAATCTAAAACAATCTATATTCCCTAATGCTTAGAATCTATCATGCAAAGTTCATTAAATAAAACTAAATTAAAGTTAAAGATAAAAAGAAAGGAAACTAAACTAAGCTAAAAATAAAATAAATTATACTAATACAAATAAATAGAATTCACACTAAAAATAAAAATAAACTAAAAGAATTTCATCAACTAAACTAAAATGAAATTAAATGAAATAGTGAAAATAAACTATATTAACCTAAAACAAATTTATCACAAAATAACACATTAAGAAATTTAATAACAAAATATAAATGATATATTCATAATGAAAAATTCAAAATACAAAATACATACTAAATAAAAAAGATAATCTAGCATAAAATAAATTTAATTATAAAAACAAACGCTTTAACCCACATTAAAAAATAATTATCAAGCAATTCAAATTACTTTATTAACATTATACAAAATTAACATATAAAAGAAGAGAACATTTACACTCATTTATTTTCTGAATTTCATTAAAACTGAAACAATAAAACTTATGCATTAATATAAAAGTGAATATGAAATGTTGAAGATGGACTTGAATCCCTACTAATCTACAAAACACAATAAAATGATAGGAAATTAACCTATACCCTAGCTAATTGTTTCTACACAAAACATAATATTAGAAATTATGGAAATGAATGAAAATTCTGTAAATTCTATCTAAATTTGAATTAAAGGTTGACAGACAGACTGGAGGAAGGTTCAAATGGAAGACTAAAAAACAGTCCACAAAGAGGAATGAACAGAAGACTAAAAAGACAGTCCTCACAGAGGGACGAATGGCCGACCGTATGGAAAATTGCATAAAAACCCACGAAAATTACAGCTCATTAACAACAAAAGTTATCTATAGAAAAACTAAATATATGTACATAAAAACAAAACTATTTATCTACAAAAATGAAAGATAAATGTTGAATATGTAGAAATGGAACATATGGTTGTTGAGGATCCCTTCTTAGCAATCAGAGGTTATTCTATGTCAATGAATTACTTCACAGAGGACTGAAACATGCATACATAGCTGAAAATGGAATTTTATTGAAACTGAGCAGAATTTTATAGAGTTATTTACACACTTGCAACTAGCTACCGAGCTACTAGCTAACTCAGCTCTATGAAGAGGCCAGTATATATCGCATATAAGAGATGAGAGAGTCGCCCTTTAGTGGTCAACTGCTCTCTAAAGATACTAAATCATAAAGGGCGTCTAACTGTTTACAAGCCAGCGCATAGTTTGGTTCCTCCTTCAGCGTGATCGTGGCATCTTCAGCACGCGTCTATGGTAGCTATCCCTCTTTTATCATGAATGGTGGCATGCGTGACCCCCTTTTAGTGTGATTGATGGCATGGTGGTGAGAAAACGCAGCGTACACATCGAGTCTTCTAGAACAAGATCACTTCAACATCAAATGCGTGAAATCAAGGTGGGTTGCAAACTATTTCATATTTTAAATTCCTGGAATCTTTTATTAACTCCGTGTAGGCTGATGGGCGATTTGGATGGAGAGTTGAACGGCAAGCTGGATATCCTCATAATGTAAACGCTGGGTGCCATGTTTAACTATGGCTAGATTTATTTGCTACATCATTATCTATTTCGTGAATGTGTGAGAGTTTTATTCCTTGTCCGTCCATGAATCAGTTCACGGCATGCCCATCACATGAAGCCTGCAGAAGAAAAGACATATGTGTTAATATCATAGCATTATGATTTAAGAGGATAAGGGAATTACATTATATAAGTAGTTCATGAAAATCCAACGAAATATATTTACAATGTTTAATTCCTAAAACAAAAAGAAGACTATATGAGGTGGAATAAAGTGGCTCAAAATTCCTAGTTTTATCTCATATTAAAGTTTAAGAATATTTTAAGAAATTTATAATGCACATTTTATATGGATTTTTAAAATAATGCATATGCAAATTTATATTAAAATTTATAATGTATATTTTATATGGAAAATAATGCATATTTTATAATGCTAGTTTATAATAAAGTTTATATTAAAGTTTGTAATGCATATTTTGTACGGATTTGAAAATATATGAAAGTTTCATTTCTTCAAGTTCTAAGTGGAATTATTTAATTCACTTGAATAATGAATGGTTTTATATTTTAAATTTTTTTCATTTTCCATAGTTTAAGAAATAATAATGTTTTAAATGTATTTCCTCTTTAATCACTTTAAAACATTAGAATTTAATGAGACAAAGTATTAACATCAACCCATGATTCTAGTTATGTATATGCAAGTAGTATGGAATCAGTGAGTACCAGAAGACAGAGACAAGTCAAACCCAAGAAACCAATAAGGAACGTGTCATCAAAACTCAGTGCAGAACTTAGGACTGAAAGAAAGGGTTGAATGGAGTGCCAAAATGTGCACTAAATGCAATAATACATAAGAAATGATGAATTAAGCTTCTTTCACATTTATAAGTTATAATTGACAAAAACATATTAAAAGATAGACAAATTAAAGATAAATGTATTAGATTTCGGTAAATAGGCCAGGAAATTAATGTAAATAAGGCCATTATAAAAGATAATTTTGAGGCTCAACACACCCCCAGACCAAACATATGGCACGTCGTCGTGTCATGAATAAATCAGAAGTGATATTTTATTTATTCAAAAAATCTCCTTGATCATAAATAGTTTATAGGTAACTGTTCAGCAAAATGAAGCCATATTTATTACTACATGAAAAGTAGAACTTAGAAAAAAAGTTATGGTATGAAATGACGAGAAGGACTTCATATTATTTAATATTTCTTAATACATACAATTCTGCTACTAGTAATAATTCACGCTTATGAAGACCATATAAATTGAAACTCCCTCTCCCAGACCGAAGGTACGGCGTGTCCTCATTCCATGAATGAATTAAGACTGGGATAAAATAGAAAAGATGAGGGTGTAGATATTTGGTGCGGCGGCTATATGCCTCTGAAATCTGTGTTACAATGAGGATCGGAGGCCTATATATTATTGAGAAAAAATGGAAACCCTACACATCCAAAAACCTAACCCTAGGAGGTGAAACTCCTTACTGTGGGCCCCGTTGGGTAACTTGGTAGATCAATTTCCTGAGGTCGTAACTTTAGCATACTACCTCCATTTGACGCACATCATACATCATTAGAAATATCTGTTTAAGGACTACATCCGTAAATGACAAATATTCAGTCCGAAATGGACCCGTATTTTCCCAACCATTCGATTCCAGAAAAATGTTGTTTAGGGCCTCAAAATGGCTCTGGAGGTTTAGAACCTGAGAACTGCCAAAAATAGTAAATTGTGCTACAATTAAGGAAACTGGAAAACCGAAAGAAATAGTGGTGGGGGTCCAAGAGGAATAGTTGGGTGGCCACCAATATATTTTTAGATCATGTCCTCCCCAGGAATATTCCCCTCTTTCAGTTGGGCCTGTTCAATACCCCGTCGGGTTTAGCTGGTCATACCATATGCTGGTAACTGCTGCCAACGAGCCTGTTCAGTACCCCGACAGGTTAACCTCTTAAACTCATTTTCTATTAGAGGTTCTTGTCCCAATGTTTCCAGTCCTTACAGATATTCCGCAAATGATTTTTCCTATGAAGGAGTGGTGGGGGAGCAACTCTGAAAACAATTCTACATGGTGGGATGGTATATGGATTGGAGGACAGCTAGGCTTCCCTTTTTATTATCATGGAAAAATAAAGGCTGGAAGAGGAATGTAGTGAATCAAAGATACAAACGATTGATGGGTTTAGTCTAAAGTGGATGAAGCCATAAGATAATGAATGAAAGGTGTCTCTAGTCCCAAATTGTGTCTCTTTCATAAATAATTATAGTAGTGTTCCCCAGAAACTAGGAATTTCATTTACCCATATGCTACCCTGTAATAAAGATGCTTAAATAACCTGTCCTAATAATGAAGCTAGGATGTACGTGTGACCTCTAGGTATTAGATAGACCTTAATCTTATGACAAATCCTCACGATGTTTAAAGTTCGTCTTGAGTAAGTGGTATAATTAGAAATATGCATGTATGAAAATAAATAATGATGTAAAATTGTTTTGGTTTAGTCATTAATATGATCATATTCTTAGTTCTTTTATTTGAAAAGAAAGCAAGAAAAAAATGAAGTTGCATTATTCCCTAAACTAAGAATACAACATTTTATTTATATACATATTTCCCTAGCCTAAGAAGAAAGAAAACATATTTATTCAAGTATATGAGCTTTTACAATGAAACCAAGTGCGAAGCAAAATAAGAATGGCACCTTTATCCACATATGAAAATATTTTTGCGGTGATTACATGAATGTGGAAGTTCATCCGACTTACTTTTATGTGCATCAATAGGTTTCAAATGAAGGAATGATATTGCAGTCGAGTTACCTCTTGAAACTACCTTTCGATGTAGTCTTGGTATTCACCTTCCTTTACTATGTCATATAGAACCTCTTCCTCTAGTTGAGTAGTTGTTTGAGCATATGATGGATCTGTTAGCTTACATGTAAATAACTCTTTAATTTCTGGTTTGTCTCCTTTGGATGTAATCCCCAATATGTTAGCTTCTTCTACAGTCTTGAAAAGAAAATCCTCTTCTCATTCTTGGGATTTTGGTTTGTTTTTCATTTCAGGAGTGGATGATTAGCTCTCAACTACTATCAATAGCTTCTCTTCTTGAGAGGTAGAGATCGAGATCCCAGTTTTTTGTAGGAGTTGAGAAAGTTCTCTCGTACTAATTAGAACCTTTGAGTCCATGTCATTGGTTGGTAGGTCCTGCTTCACATAGGGATTAGTCCATCAGGTTCTTACAGTACCCAAAAAAAAATTTTTATGTGTTTTTCTGATAAACTATCTACTAATAAAACAAATTTGTGATTTAAAGAAAACAAACTAGAACACCTACATAAAAAGTATACTTAAGAGAAGTAAATCAAACTTTGCGTGAAGTAAACACACTTGTGCAAAAAAGGAACAACAAAGCTTTGGGGAAACCCACTAAAGTGGATGCATCAATATGTCACACTATGGAAATTTCATCATGAAGTCATCTTTGCCTCTTATCGTTTCCCCTCCCCCTTTCTGTTTAATGTAAAAGAACCCTACCTAGCCTTATCTACCTAGACTCCAATCCCTTTATCACCTCCCCGGAAATGGCACCAAAATGTTGGGAAAAATATGCACTATTTAATCCAACACTTAATTTGTCAACCCGAGGAGGGAGCTTATCAGATGCAATCACTGTATGTGCAGAACTGAAGGCTTGAACTAACCTAAAATAAGTAAATATGTAGATGTGCTAACATGCAACTATATGATTTTAATCTACATGCATGCCTATCATGAGTTAAATGCAAGAATTTAGTATATCTATGAAAACATGAAATTAACTAAGAACTTGAAAAGTAACTATAAATTCAAATCTAATCTAATCTATTCTACAAAGGAAAAAAACTAATTAACAACTCAGATTCAAACTAGTCTAATGTTACACTAAAGGCTATTCTATGAAATGAAATTGCAACAACTTAATCTAGGAAAGCGGTCACTTGGTCCGAAAGAAATTTAATCTAATGAAAGTAAATTTAACTATTTAGAACGGGAAACAAATCAACTAAACTATTTTATGAATGCATGAACTATATGCTTATGCAGGGATGAGAATTAACCATACGATTAACTAAGAAAGAAAATACTGAAGTTAATTACAAAAGAAAACACTGAAACTAATTATGAAAGCAAATATTGAAATTAATTACTATAGAACATGAAATTATACTATAAGTGATAAGAGCAACTAATCTATTTATTCTATGAGAAAAACTACTCTATACTTCCAAAAGAGAAAACTAAGTAACTATCCTAATCTAGTTGTTGAACTTATGCAATCGTATAAACAAAATCAAAACATTAATCTAAGGACCAAGTGTAAACAAATACTTTACGAAGAATCATAAACTAATGTAAGCAACGTAATTTAACCAATCTAACCTAATCAAAAACTAATCTATGAACTTTCAAAATGAAACTAATGCATCTAATATGAACAATCTAAAACAATCTGTATTCCCTAATGCTTAGAATCTATCATGCAAAGTTCATTAAATAAAACTAAATTAAAGTTAAAGACAAAAATAAAGGAAACTAAACTAAGCTAAAAATAAAATAGATTGGACTAATACAAATAAATAGAATTCACACTAAAAATAAAAATAAACTAAAAGAATTTCATGAACTAAATTAAATGAAATTAAATGAAATAGTGAAAATAAACTAGATTAACCTAAAACAAATTTATCATAAAATAACACATTAAGAAATTTAATAACAAAATATAAATGATATATTCAAAATTAAAACTTAAAAATACAAAATACATAGTAAATACAAAAGATAATCTAGTATAAAAAAAATTTATTTATAAAAACAAACACTTTAACCCACATTAAACAATAATTATAAAGCAATTCAAATTACTTTATTAACATGATACAAAATTAACATATAAAAGAAGAGAACATTTACACTCATTTATTTTTTGAATTTCATTAAAACTGAAACAATAAACCTTATGCATTAATATAAAAGTGAATATGAAATGCTGAAGATGGATTCAAATCCCTACTAATCTACAAAACACAATAAAATGATAGGAAATTAACCTATACCCTAGTTAATTATTTCTACACAAAACATAATATTAGAAATTGTGGAAATGAATGAAAATTCTATAAATTCTATCTAAATTTGAATTAAAGGTCGACAGAGAGACTGGAGGAAGGTCCGAACGGAAGGCTGAAAAACAATCCGCAAAGAGGAATCAATAGAAAATTGAAAAGACAGTCCGCACAAAGGGACGAATGGCCGACCGTATGGAAATTGCATAAAAACCCAGGAAAATTACAGTTCATTAACAAAAAAACTTATCTATAGAAAAACTAAATATATATACATAAAAACAAAACTACTTATCTACAAAAGCGAAAGATAAATGTTGAATACGTACAAATGAAACCTATGGTTGTTCAGGGGCCCTTCTGAGCAATGAGAGGCTAGTATACGACAATCAATTACTTCACAGAAGACTGAAACATGCATACATAGCTGAAAATGGAATTTTATTGAAACTGAGCAGAAATTTACGGAGTTATTTACACACCTGTAACTAGCTACCCAACTACTAGCTAACTCAACTCTAAGAAGAGGCTGGTATATATAGCATATAAGAGATGATAAAGTCGCCCTTTAGTGGTCGACGACTCTCTAAAGATACTAAATCATAAAGGGCGTCTAACTATTTACAAGCCAGCACATGGTTTGGTTCCTCCTTCAGCGTGATTGTGGCATCTTCAGCATGCGTATATGGTAGGTGTCCTTGTTTTATCATAAACGGTGGCATGCATAGTCCCCTTTTAGCATGATTTATGGCATGGTGGTGAGTAAAGGCAGCATACACATCGAGTCTTCTAGAACATGATCGCTTCAACATCAAATGCGTGAAATCCAGGGGGGTTGCAAACTATTTCATATTTTAAATGCCTGGAATCTTTTATTAACTGCACGCAGGCTGATGGGCGATTTGGACAAAGAGTTGAACGGAAAGCTGGATATGCTCATAATGTAATTTTTGGGTACCAGGTTTAACTATGTGTAGATTTTATTTGCTACACCATTATCTATTTCGTCAATGTACGAGAGTTTTATTCCTTGTCCATGCGTGAATCGGTTCACAACATGCTCATAAAATGAATCCTGCAGAAGAAAAGAGATATGCATTAATATCATAGCATTATGATTTAAGAGTATAAGGGAATTACATTATATAAGTAATTCATGAAAGTACAACGAAATATATTTACAATGTTTAATTCTTAAAACAAAAAGAAGACTATATGATGTGGAATAAAGTGGCTCAAAATTCCTAGTTTTATCTCATATTAAAGTTTAAGAATATTTTAACAAATTTATAATGCATATTGAAAATAATGCATATTTTATATGGATTCTGAAAATAATGCATATGCAAATTTATAATGCATATTTTATATGGAAAATAATGCATATTTTATAATGCTTGTTTATAATAAAGTTTATATTAAAGTTTGTAATGCATATTTTGTATGGATTTGAAAATATATGAAAGTTTCATTTCTTCAAGTTTTAAGTGGAATTATTTAATTTACTTGAATAATGAATGGTTTTATATTTTAAATTTTTTTCATTTTCCATAGTTTAAGAAATCATAATATTTTAAACGTATTCCCTCTTTAATCATTTTAAAATATTACAATTTAATGAGACAAAGTCTCAACATCAACCCATGATTCTAGTTATGTATATGCAAGTAGTATGGAATCAGTGAGGACCGGAAGATAGAGACAAGTCAAACCCAAGAAACCAATAAGGATCATGTCATCAAAACTCAATGCAGCACTTACGACTGAAAGAAAGGGCTGAATGGAGTGCCAAAATGCACACTAAATGCAATAATACATAAAAAATGATGAATTAAGGTTCTTTCACATTTATAAGTTATCACTTACGAAAACATATTAAAAGATAGACAAATTAAAGATAAATGTATTAGATTTCGGTAAATAGGCCAGGAAATTAATGTAAATAAGGCCTTTAAAAAAGAAAATTTCGAGGCTCAACATACCCCCGGACCAAACATATGGCACGTCGTCATGTCATGAATGAATCAGAAGTGATATTTTATTTATTTAAAATCTCTCCTTGATCATAAATAGTTTATAGGTAACTACTCAGCAAAATGAAGACATATTTATTACTACATGAAAACTAGAACTTAGAAAAAAAGTTATGGTATGAAATGACCAAAAATATTAGTTAATATTTCTTAATACATACAATTTTGCTACTAGTAATAATCCACGCTTATGAAGACCATATAAATCGAAACTCCCTCCCCTAGACCGAAGGTATGGCGTGTCCTCGTGACATGAATGAATCAAGACTGGGATAAAATAGAAAACATGATGGTGTATATATTCAATAAAGATTATAGGAAACTAGTCATCCCTGCTACTTCTCAAAGGTTTATTGTTATTCAAGTAATTATAGATAGAGTGCACATTTCAAGTTGATTAGATTCGTAAGTTTATGGATCCCACTTCTAGGATAGTGATATCCTAGGTATGGTATGAATTTAGACAACAGGGTCTTAAGTACAACTTACAAACATTCTCAAAATGGAAGATATATGGAGTTCAGTTTCTTTAGATCAACCATCCATACCATCCTTCAGCAGACCCACAACAACCTTTATTATAGCAAAGTCATTTTCATATTGTTTCTCTTTTTCTTTTTTCTTTTTTTATACTTTTTTTCTCTCTCTCTTTTAACAAGTTGTCCTCCCAGGAAGATTCCGCTCTTTTAGTTGGTCCTGTTCAATACCCTGTCGGGTTTAGCTGGTCATACCATATGCTGGTACCCACTGCCAATGAGCCTGTTCAGTACCCCGACGGGTTAACCTCTTCAACTCGTTTTCTATTAGAGGTTCTTGTCCCAATGTTTCCTATTCGCATAGATATTTGGAAAACGATTTTTCCTATGAAGGAGTGGTGGGGGAGCAGCTCTGAAAACCATTCTACAGGGTGGGACGGTATATGGATTGGAGGATTCCTAGCCTTCCCTTTTTATTATCATGGAAAAATAAAGGCTGCAAGAGGAATCTACTGAATCAAAGATACAAACAACTGATTCGTTTAGTGTAAAGTGGATGAAACCATAAGATAATGAGTGAAATGTGTCTCTAGTCCCAAATCTTGTCCCTTTCATAAATAATTATAGTAGTGTTCCCCACAAACTAGGAATTTCATTTACCCATATGCTACCTTGTAATAAAGATGCTTAAATAACATGTCCTGATAATGAAGCTAGGATGTACGAGTGACCTCTAGGTTTTAGATAGACCTTAATATTATGACAAATCCTCATGATGTTTAAAGTTGCTCTTGAGTAAGTGGTATAACTAGAAATATGCATGTATGAAAATAAATAATGATGTAAAATTGTTTTGGTTTAGTCATTAAAATGATCATATTCTTAGTTCTTTTATTGGAAAAGAAAGCAAGAAAAAAATGAAGTTGCATTATTCCCTAAACTAAGAATGCAACATTTTATTTATATACATATTTCCCTACCCTAAGAAGAAAGAAAACATATTTATTCAAGTATATGAGATTTTCCAATGAAAGCAAGTGCGAAGAAAAATAAGAATTGTACCTTTATCCACATATGAAAAGATTGTTGCGGTGATTACCTGAATGTGCAAGTTCAACCAACTTACTTCTATGTGCATCAATAGGTGTCGAATGAAGGAATGATATTGCGGTCGAGCTACCTCCTGAAACCATCTTTCGATGTAGTCTTGATACACACATTCCTTCGCTATGTCATATAGATCCTCTTCCTCTAGTTGAGCAGTTGTTTAAGCATATGATGGATATGTTAGCTTACATGTAAATAACTCTTTAATTTATGGTTTCTCACCTTCGTATGTAGTCCCCAATATTTTAGCTTCTTCTGGAGTCTTGAAAAGAAAATCCTTTTCTAATTCTTGGGATTTTGGTTCGTTTGTCATTTCAAGAGCAGATGATAAGCTCTCAACTACTATCATCAGCTTCTCTTCTTGAGAGGTAGAGATCGAGATCCCAGTTGTTTCTAGGAGTTGAGAAAGTTCTCTCATACTAATTAGAAACTTTGATTCCATGTCGTTGGTTGGTAGGTCCTACTTCACACAAGGATTAGTCCCTCGAGTTCTTACAGTACAAAAAAAATAAAAAATTATGTGTTTTTTTGAGAAACTATATGCTAATAAAACAAATTTGTGATTTAAATAAAACAAACTAAAACACCTACATAAAAGTATACTTAATAGAAGTAAATCAAACTTTGTGTGAAGTAAACACACTTGTGTGAGAAAGGAACAACAAAGCTTTGGGGAAACCCACTAAAGTGGATGCGTCAGTATGTCACATTATGGAAATTTCGTAGTGAAGTCATCTTTGTGTCTTATCATTTCCCCTCCAACTTTATGTTTAATGTAAAGGCAACCTACTTACCCTTATCTACCTAGACTCCAATCCCTTTAGCACCCCCCCGACAATGGCACCAAAATGTTGAGAAAAATATGCACTATTTAATTCAACACTTAATTTGTCAACCAGGGGAGGGAGCTTTTGAGATGCAGTCACTGTATGTGTAGAATTGAAGGCTTGAACTAACCTAACCTAACTAAATATGTAGATGTGCTAACATGCAACTATATAATTTTAATCTACATGCATTCCTATCATGAGTTAAATGCAAGAATTTAGTCTATCTATGAAAACATTAAATTAAATAAGAACTTCAAAAGTGACTATAAATTCAAATCTAATCTAATCTATTCTATAGAGGCAAAAAACTAATTAACAACTCAGATTCAAACTAGTCTAATGTTACGGTAAAGGCTATTCTATGAAACGAAATTGCAACAACTTAATATAGGAAAGTGGTCACTTGGTCTGAAACCAATTTAATCTAATGAAGGTAAATTTAACTATTCAGAACGGGAAACAAATCAAGTAAACTATTTTATGAATGCATGAACTATATGCTTGTGCAGGGATGAGAATTAACCATACCATTAACTATGAAAGCAAATACTGAAGTTAATTACAAAATCAAAAATTGAAATTAATTACGAAAGCAAATATTGAAATTAATTACCATAAAACATGAAATTATACTCCAAGTGAAAAGAGAAATTAATCTATTTATTCTATGAGTGAAACTACTCTATACTTCAAAAAGAGCAAATTAACTAACTATCCTACTCTAGTTATTGAACTTATGCAATCGTATAAAGCAAATTAAAACATTAATCTAAGGACTAAGTGTAAACAAATACTTCGCAAGGAATCATAAACTAATGTAAGAAAACTAATTTAACAAATCTAGCCTAATCAACAACTAATATATGAACTTTCAAAATGAAACTAATGCATCTAATATGAACAATCTAAAACAGTCCCTATTCCCTAATGCTTAGAATCTATCATGCAAAGTTTAGTAAATAAAACTAAATTCAAGTTAAAGATAAAAATAAAGGAAACTAAACTAAGCTCAAAATAAAAAAATTAGACTAATAGAAATAAATAGAATTCACACTAGAAATAAAACTAAGCTAAAATAATTTCACGAACTAAACTAAAACGAAATTAAATGAAATAGTGAAAATAAACTAGATTAACCTAAAACAAATTTATAATAAAATAACACATTAAGCAATTTAATAACAAAATATAAATGATATATTGAAAATGAAAAATTCAAAATACAAAAGATAATATAGCATAAAATAAATTTAATTATAAAAATAAACACTTTAACCCACATTAAAATATAATTATACAGCAATTCAAATTACTTTATTAACATGATATAAAATTAACATATAAAAGAAGAGAACATTTACACTCATTTATATTCTGAATTTCATTAAAACTGAAACAATAAAACTTATGCAATAATATAAAACTCAATATGAAATGCTGAAAATGTATTTGAATCCCTACTAATCTACAAAACACAATAAAATGATAGAAAATTAACCTATACCCTAGCTAATTATTTCTACACAAAACATAAATTAGAAATTCTTGAAATGAATGAAAAATCTATAAAATTCTATCTAAATTTGAATTAAAGGCTGAAAGACAGACTCGAGGAAGGTGCGAATAGAAGGCGGAAAAACAGTCCATGTAGAGGAATGAATAGAAGACTGAAAAGACAATCCGCATAGAGGGACGAATGGCTAGCCATATGGAAAATTGCATAAAAACCCAGGAAAATTACAGTTTATTAACAACAAAACTTATCTACAGAAAAACTAAATATATATACATAAAAGAAAAACTATTTATATGCAAAAACAAAAGATAAATGATGAATATATACAAACGGAACATCTGGTTGTTGAGGGGCCCTTCTCAGAAGTAAGAGGTTAGTCTACGTCAATGATTTACTTCATAGAAGACTGAAACATGCATACATAGCTGAAAATGGAATTTTATTAAAACTGAGCAGAATTGTTTAGAGTTCTTTACATACTGGCAATTAGCTACTCAGCTACTAGCTAACTCATCTCTAAGAAGAGGCTGGTATATATAACATACAAGAGATGAGCAAGTCGACCCTTTAGTGGTCGACTGTTTCTAAACTTAGTAAATCATAAAAGGAGTCTAACTATTTACAAGCGAGCGCATGGTCTGGTTCCTCCTTTAGCGTGATCGTGGCATATTCATGCGCATCTGTGGTAGGAGTCCCTCTTTTATCGTGAAGGGTGGCATGCAAGCTTCCCTTTTAGCATGATTGATGGCATGGTGGTGAGGAAAGGCAACGTACACAATGATTCTTCTAGAAATAGATCGCTTCAACATCAAATACGTGAACTACAAGCGGGTTGCTAACTATTTCATATTTTAAATGCGTGGAATATTTTATTAACAACGCACATGATGATGGGCGATTTGGACAGAGAGTTGAACGACAAAGTGGATATGCTCATAATGTAATTGCTTTGTGCTAGGTTTAACTATGGCTAGATTTTATTTGCTACACCGTTATCTATTTCGTGAATGTGCGAGAGTTTTATTCCATGTCCGTGCATGAATCATTTCATGTCATGCTCATAACATGAAGCCTGCAAAAGAAAAGAGATATGCGTTAATATCATAGCCTTATGATTTAAGATGATAAGGGTATTACATTATATAAGTAATTCATGAAAAGCCAACGAAATATATTTACATTATTTAATTCTTAAAACAAAAAGAAGACTATATGAGGTGGAATAAAGTGGCTCAAAATTCCAAGTTTTATCTCATATTAAAGATTAAGAATATTTTAACAAGTTTATAATGCATATTTTATATGGATTTTGAAAATAATGCATATGCAAATTTATATTAAAATTTATAATGCAAGTTTATATTAAAGTTTAAATTAAAGTTTGTAATGTATATTTTATATGGATATGAAAATATATTAAAGTTTCACTTCTTAAAGTTCTACGTGGAATTATTTAATTCACTTGAATAATGAATGGTTTTGTATTTAACATTTTTCATTTTCCATAGTTTAATAAATCATAATATTTTAAATGTATTCCCTCTTTAATCACTTTAAAACATTACAATTTAATGAGACAAAGTCTTAACATCAACCCATGATACTAGTTATGTATATTCAAGTAGTATGGAATCAGTGAGGACCAGAAGACGGAGACAAGTCAAAACCAAGAAACCAATAAGGAACATGTCATCAAAAGGAAGTGTAGAACTTAAGACTAAAAGAAAGGGCTGAATGGGGTGCCAAAATTTTCACTAAATGCAATAATAAATAAAAAATGTTCACTTAAGCTTATTTCACATTTATAAATTATAATTGATGAAAACATAGTAAACGATAGACAAGTTAAAGATAAATGTATTAGATTTCAGTAAATAGGCCAGGAAATTAATGTAAATAAGGCCATTATAAAAGACAATTTCGAGGCTCAACATACCCCCAGACCAAATATATGGTACGTCCTCGTGTCATGAATGAATCGGAAGTGATCTTTTATTTATTCAACAAGTTTGCTTGATCATAAATAGTTTATAGACAACTATTCAGCAAAATGAAGCCATATTTATTACTCCATGAAAACTAGAACTTAGAAAAAAATTATGATATGAAATGACCAAAACGACTTCATATTAGTTAAAATTTGTTAATACATACAATTCTGCTACTAGTAATAATTCATGCTTATGAAGACCATATAAATAGAAACTCCCTCCCCTAGACTGAAGCTATGGCATGTCCTCGTGCCATAAATGAATTAAGACTCGGGTAAAATAGAAAACATGAGGGTGTATATATTCAATAAGTCTTATAGGAAACTATTCATCAGTGCTACTTCTCAAAGGTTTATCATTATTCAAGTAATTATAGATACAGTGCACATTTCAATTTCACTAGACTCCTAAGTTTATGGATCCCACTTCTAGGATAGTGATATCCTAGGTATGGTATGAATTTAGACAACAGGGTGTTAACTATAGCTTACAAAAATTCTCAAATGGTAGATACATGGAGTTCATTTTCTTTAGATCAACCCTAGATATCGTCCTCCGGTAGACCTACATCAACCTTTATTATGAGAAAGTCATTTTCATATTGTTTCTTTTTCTCTTTTTTTTTCTTTTTTTTTAGACTATTTCTCTCTCTCTCTCTTTTAACAAGTTGCCCTCCCCAAAAAGATTCCCCTCTTTCAGTCAGACTTTCTCAGTACTCTGTCGGGTTTACTTGGTCATACCACAGGATGGTACCCATTGCCAACAAGTTTGTTTAGTACCCCGACGGGTTAACCTCTTAAACCTATTTTCTATCAAAGGCTCTTGTACAAATGTTTCCAGTCCCTATAGATATTCGACAAATGATTTTTCCTATGAAAGAGTGGTGGGGGAGAAGCTCTGAAAACCATGCTATGTGGTGGGATGGTATATGGATCGGAGGAGAGCTAGTCTTCCCTTTTTATTATCATGTGAAAAAAAAGGCTGCAAGAGGAATCTACTACTAAATCAAAGCTACACACGATTGATGGATTTAGTGTAAAGTGGATGAAGCCATAAGATAATGAATGAAAGGTGTCTCTAGTCGCAAATCTTGTCTCTTTCATATAGAATTATAGTAGTGTTCTGCACAAACTAGGAATTTCATTTACCCCTGTGGTACCTTGTAATAAATATGCTTAAATAACATGTCCTGATAATGAAGCTAGGATTTACGAGTGACCTCTAGGTTTTAGATAGACCTTAATCTTATGCAAAATCCTCATGATGTTTAAAGTTGCTCTTGAGTAAGCGGTATAATTAGAAATATGCATGTATGAAAATAAATACTGATGTAAAATTGTTTTAGTTTAGTCATTAACATGATCATATTCTTAGTTCTTTTATTGGAAAATCAAGCAAGAAAAAGATGAAGTTGCATTATTCCCTAAACTAACAATGCAACATTTTATTTATATACATATTTCCCTACCCTAAGAAGAAAGAAAACATATTTATTCAAGTATATGAGCTTTTCCAATGAAACCAAGTACGAAGCAAAATGAGAATTGTACCTTTATCCACATATGAAAATCTTGTTGCGGTGATTACCTGAATGTTGAAGTTCAACCAACTTACTTTTATGTGCATCAATAGGTGTCGAATGAATGAATGATATTGTGGTCGAGCTACCTCCTGAAACCATCTTTCGATGTAGTCTTGGTACTCACCTTCCTTCACTATGTCATACAGATCCTCTTCTTCTAGTTGAGCAGTTGTTTGTGCATATGATGGATCTGTTAGCTTACATGTAAATAAGTCTTTAATTTATGGTTGCTCTCCTTCGGATGTAATCCCCAATATGTTAGCTTCTTCTATAGTCTTGCAAAGAAAATCCTTTTGTAATTCTTGGGATTTTGGTTTGTTTGTCATTTAAGGAGTGGATGATAAGCTCTCAATTACTATCAAGAGCTTCTCCTCTTGAGAGGTACACATCGAGATACCATCTATTTCTAGGATTTGATAAAGTTATCTCATACTAATGAGCACCTTTGATTCCATGTTGTTGGTTGGTAGATACTGCTTCACACAATGATTAGTCCCTCGGGTTCTTACAGTACCCAAAAAAAAATTTAAGTGTTTTTTTGAGAAACTATCTACTAATAAAACAAATTTTTGGTTTAAAGAAAACACACTAAAACACCTACATAAAAAGTACACTTAAGAGAAGTAAATCAAACTTTGCATGAAGTAAACACACTTGTGCGAAAAAGGAACAACAAAATTTGGGGGCAACCCACTAAAGTGGATGCATCAGGATTTCACACTATTGAAATTTCATAGTGAAGTCATCTTTGCGTCTTATCATTTCCCCTCCCCCTTGCCATGTAATGTAAAGGAATCCTACCTACCCTTATCTACCTAGACTCTAATCCCTTTAGGACCTCCCCAGAAACGGTGCCAAAATGTTGGGTAAAATATGCACTATTTAATTCAACACTTAATTTGTCAACTCCGGGAGGGAGCTTGTGAGATGCAATCACTGTATGTGCTGAATTGAAGGCTTGAACTAACCTAAGCTAACTAAATATGCAGATGTGCTAACATGCAACTATACAATTTTAATCTACATGCATGGCTGTCATGAGCTAAACGCAAGAATTTAGTCTATCTATGAAAATAGGAAATTAACTAAGAACTTGAAAAGTAACTATAAATTCAAATCCAATCTAATCTATTCTACAAAGGCAAAAAAATAATGAACAATGGAGATTAAAACTAGTCTACTGTTACACTAATCTATTCTATGAAATGAAATTGCAACAACTTAATATAGGAAAGCGGTCACTTGGTCTGAAAGCAATTTAATCTAATGAAAGTAAATTTAACTATTCAGAACGGGAAACAAATCAACTAAACTATTTTATGAATGCATGAACTATATGCTTATGCAGGGATGAGAATTAACCATACGATTAACTATGAAAGACAATACCAAAGTTAATTACAAAAGCAAATACTGAAATTAATTATGAAAGAAAATATTGAAACTAATTACTATAGAAAATGAAATTATACTCCAAGTGAAAAAATCAACTAATCTATTTATTCTATCAGCGAAACTACTCTATACTTCCAAAAGAGCAAACTAACTAACTATCCTACTCTAGTTATTGAACTTATGCAATCGCATCAAGCAAATTACAACATTAATCTAAGGACCAAGTCTAAACAAATACTTTGTGAGGAATCATAAACTAATTTAAGCAAACTAATTTAAGAAATCTAGCCTAATCAACAACTAATTTATGAACTCTCATAATGAAACTAATGCATCTAATATGAACAATCTAAAACAATCCCTATTCCCTAACGCTTAGAATCTATCATGCAAAGTTCATGGAATAAAACTAAATTGAAGTTAAAGATAAAAATAAAGGAAACTAAAGTAAGCTCAAAATAAAATAAATTAGACTAATACAAATAAATCGAATTCACACTAAAAATAAAACTAAACTAAAAGAATTTCATGAACTCAACTAAAATGAAATTAAATGAAATAGCGAAAATAAACTAGATTAACCGAATTCTTTTATTATCATAAAATAACACATTAAGCAATTGAATAAAAAAATATAAATGATATATTCAAAATGCAAAATGCAAAATACAAAATACATGCTAAATACAAAAGATAATATAGCATAAAATAAATTTAATTATAAAAACAAACACTTTAACCCACATTAAAAATAATTATAAAGCAATTCAAATTACTTTATTAACATGATACAAAATTAACATATAAAAGAAGACAACGTTTACACTCATTTATATTCTGAATTTCATTAAAACTGAAACAATAAAACTTATGCATTAATATAAAAGTGAATATGAAATGTTGAAGATGGATTCGAATCCCTACTAATCTACAAAACACAATAAAATAATAGAAAATTAACCTATACTCTAGCTAATTATTTCTACAGAAAACATAATATTAAAAATTCTGGAAATGAATGAAAATTCTGTAAAATTCTATCTAAATTTGAATTAAAGGCTGAAAGACAGACTGGAGGAAGGTGTGAATAGAAGATTCAAAAACAGTCCACACGGAGGAATGAACAAATGACTAAAAAGACAGTCCGCACAGAGGGACGAATGGCCAGCCGTATGGAAAATTGCATAAAAGCCAGGAAAAATACAGTTTATTAACGGCAAAACTTATCTATAAAAAAACTAAATATATATACATAAAAACAAAACTACTTATCTACAAAAAGGAAAGATAAATGCTGAATATGTATAAATGCAACCTCTGGTTGTTGTGGGGACCTTCTCGGCAATCAGAGGTTAGTCTACATCTATGAATTACTTCACAGAAGACTGAGACATGCATATATAGCTGAAAATGGAATTTTATTAAAACTGAGCAGAATTTTACAGATTTATTTACACACCTGCAACAAGCTACCCACCTACTAGCTAGCTCAGGTCTAAGAAGAGGCTGGTATATATAGCATACAAGAGATGAGCATGTTGACCCTTTAGTGGTCTACTGCTTTCTAAAATTAGTAAATCATAAAAGGAGTCTAACTGTTTACAAGCAATCGAATGCTCTAGTTCCTCCTTCAGTGTGATCGTGGCATCTTCAGCGCACATCTGTGGTAGCAGTCCCTCTTTTATCATGAACGGTGGCATGCAGCCTCCCCTTTTAGCATGATTGATGGCATGGTGGCGAGAAAAGGTAGCGTACACAACGAGTCTTCTAGAACAAGATCGCTTAAAACATCAAATGTGTGAACTGCAGGTGGGTTGCAAACTATTTCATGTTTTAAATTCTAGGAAACTTTTATTAACAACGCATAGGCTGGTGGGTGATTTGGATGGAGAGCTGAACGAAAAGTTGGATATGCTTATAATGTAATTGTTGGGTGCCAGGTTTAACTATGGCTAGATTTTATTTGCTACACCATTATCTATTTTGTGAATGTGAGAGCGTTTTATTCCTTGTCTATGCGTGAATCATTTCACGTCATGCTCATAGCATGAAGCCTGCAAAAGAAAAGATATATGCATTAATATCATAGCATTATGATTTAAGAGGATCAGGGAATTACATTATATAAGTAATTCATGAAAATCCAACGAAATATATTTACAATGTTTAATTCTTAAAACAAAAAGAAGACTATATGAGGTGGAATAAAGCGGCTCAAAATTCCAAGTTTTATCTCATATTAAAGTTTTGAGAATCTTTTAACAAAGTTATAATGCATATGCAAATTTATATTAAAATTTATAATGGATATTTTATATGGAAAATAATGCATATATTTTAATGCAAGATTATAATAAAGTTTATATTAAAGTTTGTAATACATATTTTATATGGATATGAAAATATATTAAAGTTTCATTTCTTAAAGTTCTAAGTGGAATTATTTAATTCACTTGAATAATGAATCGTTTTATATTTAACATTTTTTCGATTTCCATAGTTTAAGAAATCATAATATTTTAAATGTATTCCCTCTTTAATCACTTTAAAACATTAGAATTTAATAAGACAAAGTCTTAACATCAACCCATGATTCTACTTATGTATATGCAAGTAGTATGGAATCAGTGAGGACCAGAAGACAGAAACAAGTCAAACCCAAGAAACCAATAAGGAACGTGTCGTCAAAACTCAGTGCAGAACTTAGGATTGAAAGGAAGGGATGAATGGAGTGCCAAAATGTGCACTAAATGCAATAATACATCAAAAATGATGAATCAAGCTTTCACATTTATAATTTATAATTGGTGAAAACATAGTAAAAGATAGAAAAATTAAAGATAAATGTATTAGATTTCGGTAAATAGGCCAAGAAATTAATGCAAATAAGGCCATTATAAAAGACAATTTCGAGGCTCAACAATGAATTGTAATAATGGTCGACTTATCCTAGAAGAGCACTCGACCACTAAAGGGTCGACTTGCTCGCGTTCTAAAAACCATATATATGAGAATGCTTGTATGCGAGAGAGAGTTAGAGAAGTAGAAGTAATTTTTAGTTCAGCCAGTTTATGTAAATTCAGACTATTTATTTTAATGGAAAACTATGTCATACTATTCTTGATTGTGCTCCATTAATGTGTACTTCTAAAACTGAGAAGAATTTTATAGAGTTCTTTACACACCGGCAACTAGGTACCCAACTACTAGCTAACTTAGCTCTAAGAAGCGGTTGGTATAGATAGCATACAAGACATGAGCAAGTCGACCCTTTAATGGTCAACTACTCTCTAACTATTTACAAGCCACCGTATGGTCTGGTTACTCCTTCAGCATGATCGTGGCATTTTCAGCGTACGTCTGTGGTAGCAGTCCCTCTTTTATCGTAAATGGTGGCATGCATGCTCCCTTTTTAGCGTGATTGATGGCATGGTGGTGAGAAAAGGCAGTGTACACAACAATTCTTCGATAACAATTTCACTTCAACATCAAATGCGTGAACTGCAGGTGGGTTGCAAACTGTTTCATATTTTAAATGCATGGAATCTTTTATTAACAATGCACAAGATGATGGGCGATTTGGAAAGAGAGTTGAACGACAAGCTGGATATGCTCATACTGTAATTGCTATGTGCCAGGTTTAACTATGGCTAGATTTTATTTGCCACATTGTTATCTATTTCGTGAATCTGCAAGAGTTTTATTCCATGTCCGTGCGTGAATCATTTCACGTCATGCTCATTACATGAATCCTACAAAAGAAAAGATATATGCATTAATATCATAGCATTATGATTTAAGGGGATAAGGGAAGTGCATTATATAAGTAATTCATGAAAAGCCAAAGAAATATATTTACAATGTTTAATTCTTAAAACAAAAAGAAGACTATATGAGGTGAAATAAATTGGCTCAAAATTCCAAGTTTTATCTCATATTAAAGTTTAAGAATAATTTAACAAATTTATAATGCATATTGAAAATAATGCATATTTTATAATGCAAGTTTATAATAAAGTTTATATTAAAGTTTCTCATGTATATTTTATATGGATTTGAAAATATATTAAAGTTTAATTTCTTAAAGTTCTAAGTGGAATTATTTAATTCACTTTGGTTTTATATTTAAATTTTTTTCATTTTCCATAGCTTAAGAAATCATAATATTTTAAATGTATTCCCTCTTTAATCACTTTAAAACATTACAATTTAATGAGACAAAGTCTTAACATCAATCCATGATTCTAGTTATGTATATGCAAGTAGTATGGAATCAGTGAAAACCAGAACACAGAGACACATAAAATCCAAGAAACCAATCAGGAACATGTCATCAAAACTCAGTGCAAAACTTATGACTGAAAGAAAGGGTAGAATGGACTGCCAAAATGCGCACTAAATGCGATAATGCATAAAAAATGATGAATTAAGATTCTTTCACATTTATAAGATATAATTGATGAAAACATAGTAAAAGATAGACAAATTAAAGATAAATGTATTAGATTTCGGTAAATAGGCGAAGAAATTACTGTAAATAAGGCCATTATAAAAGACAATTTCGAGGCTCAACAATGAACTGTAATAATGGTTGACTTGTAGTAGAAGAGAACTCGACCACTGTAGTGCCCCATTTTGTTAGACTCTTTTATTACTCAACTATATTATTATTTGAGGGAATTTTATCGCAAATGACCCGGTTAAATTTCGAAATATATATGTTTTGATCATGTGATACATTTGGGTACTCACAGATAAATGAAATTTTGTAATGCAACATTGTACTGCCTTGTTGGGCAGACTATTTCAAGTGTTAAAATATGTTATGGTTTCAGGGCATTTTGAGTACAAACGGCTCGGTTTAATACGATGAATTAAAACGACTTATATATGTATTGATTGTTGTGTTACAATGATTGCTTATGAATGAATGGACATTGGTAGATAGATTTATATAATGTGATATGATTGATCTTAAAATGTGTGAATGAAATATATGAACAATCTTAATTTCTTACAATATATGGGTAGATGCTTTGACAGTTTTCTAGTGTGACAGGGACCCAACTGCGCAATGACACAAGGTGGTGTCAATGCCACATGAATTTTAGTTTGAGTACAAACAAGATATCAGGTGATACAATTTATTTTAATAATATTTTGATTAAATGGTGTAGTACGATTAATGCACACGGTTTTCATGTGTGGAGGCACATGATCATGGTTCCCAATCGATCCACAAAGGATGATGGGGTTGTAGGGAAGAAAGTACCGGTATGGTTAGCACATATTTTCCATGTGGCAGGTTGAAAAGTGAGAGAGGCTCTTACCTGCAAGAGGCATGCTGCCGTGAGGGTAGGCCGCAGACTCGGTCACTCACGAGGATTAACTGAGGGGCGCGCAATGACGTGTTGGCCTTATTCCTCAGTAACCATGAGTCTCTCTACAGCATGGATTGGACTGAGTTAACATGGTCTCAGCCATTGCACTAACTCCCCACCACGGAAAGTGGGATATTTGAAGGGCATGAAGACGATCATGGCACCCTTGATATCGCCTGGAGAAACAAAATAAATTATTAAACTATAAGGTTGTAAATAAGTAATAACTAAACAATGAACTTATGACTTGAAAATAAAGTAATGAAAAGTGCAACCTTATGAAATAAAAATAAAAATAAAAAAATAAAAATAAAAATAAAAAGAAATCATGATAAACAAAATAAAAGAAAATTCTAAATATTAACACATTGCACACACAAAAATAGCAAATCAAAAGCAAAAATCTAGGAATGAAATTTAGGAATAGTTAAGTAAAGAAATCCTAAATTAGAAGATTAGATAAATGCATATGACATTACATAAATGCATATGACAAAAGATCCGTTGAAAGAAACAAAAATGAATCCAAAATAAGAATAAATAAAAATAATAATTTTACATTATGCATAAATCTCAAAAAAAAAAGAACGATATAAATGAAAGGGTAGGGTTTGGATAGGGGATTCTTTTTACCCTAATGTTGGATGGATGAGAGAATGCAGAAGCGGATGGTGGCTGTAGAGAGTTTGGTTCATCAGGTGTGAAGGGGGTTGGGAGGCCCTTAGTGATTCTACACACGCTGATCGTGCTAGAGTACTTCTTCCTGCAACCCCATTCAGCTCGGGGGTCCTTGGGGAAGGACAATACCCATTGGAATGGTAGGGAGGTCAACCGGTGGATCTCTTGTGATTGGGAACCGATCGACGTTCATGGGAACCTGACCAAGTTCGTGGTGCGGAAACCTCAGAAAGAACATTCCTGCACAAAGAAACTCAGGTTTTTATGGATTGTTAAATTGTTGTTATAATTCTTGAAATGCATTGTTAAAGATCCATGAATGGGCGTTTGAAATTATTACAGACCCATGTCTATATTTCTTTATAGATCTATATTGTATTTTAGATCCGTCTCTGTAGTTTATTAAAGAACTGGATTTATATTTAGAGCTGTATTTGTATTTTATTATAGATCTGGATTTATATCTTAGATCTGTGTTTGTATTTTATTTAGACCTAGATTTGCATTTTATTATGAGATCTGGATTTATATTTTGTTTATATTCCTGCGTGTTGCTCAGAGTTGGAGAATGCATTTTATGCCGGTATTTTTATGACATCTAGATTTAAATTTTTGTTTATATGCCTAGATTATTGCATCGATGGAGGCTGGTACTGCGGCATGGCTCCATTAAAGACCAGGGCTTGTGTTGATGTGTGGATGTTGGCATGTGATGTAAATATAGGTAACAATATGTGTATATTTGAGGAAGGAAATGAATACCTAGAAAAGACGAAAATGGCTACATTTTATTCCAGCAATAGAGATAAAATTAGAAATATGAATGCGTGCATTGCTCTGGCGGCAGAGGGAGGAGTCTTATTTCTAAAACCTGAACTATTTGTCTACACTTTGAATATAGTTATCAGGTTTGAATGGAAGAATATTTAATTGCTATGATCCGTATGAGATCCAGATTTAACTCTGAGTTATGTTCATGATTAAGCTCTGCTAAATCGAAGGAACCATTTTTCTCCTGTACGTGACTCCTTTGTATTTTTGGGAATAATATTGGCAAGATTTGAGATCATATACCAGGAACGTGCCTTGATTTCATAACCTCTTCTTAATAACAACGTTTTCTTGAATAGATGCCTTTTAGTGATACCATCGTCTAAACCCGATTTGGTTAGATCCATTTCTAAACGCTGATGTTTGGGCGTGAAAATATTGTATTGGTTGACTACTATATGATATATGACCCAGGACTAACTGGTGTGACACTCATTCGATCATTGTTGAACCTTTATGCAAACCGATGAACGCTATTGTTGAATCATAACTATATAATATGGCCCAGCATGACTTGTTGTTATGGTCATGGAAATCTACATTCAGCTCCGCAATATGGATAAATCATGAATGTGATTATGAATATGGTATTTTCTTCGTCCTCCAATTGCTGCAACCAAGTGACTTTGAATTGTAAATCAACAATTATACCTATGTTTGAATTCTTTGCAATTATATGTTCAAACGTGCGAAAGTATCTGTACTCGCAACAACGAAATGACTTTGAATCACTGAATGGGAAGCATGCCTAATACTTTATTGAAGGGATGAAAGTTCTACAATTTTATTCAAGGCATAATGCGGAAGTTAGGTAACATGTTATATGGTCTGTCAACTGATTTACTAATTGACTTCATATATTGTATATGTGAAGTCTGATCATCTCATGATCATCGTATAATGAAAGTATATATTTATAAATATATCTTTAATATGTTTGACACTCACTGTTGTATTATACTTTCGCGCTTTAAAACGGATGTGATATGTATAGTTCCTACTTCCTCCATATGCGAGATTTGTGTTTTGCTGCATATCCGAGTTTGTTTAAATGCCTTCTTATCTCTATTTTGCTTATTTATACAATATTTATTATAAATATTTACTTTTTCTAAACCATATTTTTAACTACGGTAGTTTCATAAAGCAAAAAGATGAAACATACAAGTAATTAGATAAATATTCTAGTTCACGAATTCTTACCATATTTCTGTTCTGAAACTTTTTAGCATAATTCTATTCTGGAATTATATAAATGTTCGGGCTATTTTTATGATAAATAATTCCCAAATCATATATAAAAGTTAACGGCTTTTTAGTATAATTCCATTTCTGAAATTATATATGACATTATGGTTATTTTTATGAAAACTTATTCAGAAAAGAAATCTAAAATTAATAGCTTTTTAGTATAATTCTATTCTGAAAATTATACATAACGTTCATGGCTTT
>LPNX010247373.1:135398-152947 GCA_001517045.1 Pseudotsuga menziesii
CTTATCATTCATTGATTGCACATTTATGTGATGTATATTATGTTGTTCAATAGGGACATATGGTAATAATAAACAAAACAAAAAATGTGTATTTTCCTTTTTAATAGACCTTGGGATGATAGGGAGCGCTACACATGGTATGAGAGCATGGTTCTAACTCTAGGACCTTGGGCTCATTGCTCTTTAATTTATTTTTGTTTATTTATTTATTTATTTGTTTTTATATAGTGATTGGAAACTAATACGTGAACTATTCACCTTGCAAACTCAGGAAGCATGGATTCTAGGGGAAGAAGAGGAAGGAGAGGTAGAAGTGCTAGGGGACGTGGTACACCACCTCTTTTGTAGCCTTCGCCTCCACGTGATCCACCAGCAGTGGAAGAACCGACCTATATACCTGTAGGTGAAGTGATGAATATGATGTGTTCATTCCAGTGGATGTCTGACGCATTGATTAGTCAGTTAGACCGAGAGGATAGAGATGCCATAGCACCTATAGAAGGATCTCAGCAACCGTTGAAGGAAAATGCTCAAAGAGAGCTTTAGAAGGTGAAATTTCCAGAATTTTGGGGCGCACCTGATGGCATTGCAGCTGAGGCATGGCTTGAGAACATGTCCATGTGCTTTGCATTACGCGATTATACCTCAAACGTGAAAGTGCATATGGCAATATCGCAACTTAAGGGAAGTGCACTGCTATGGTGGAAGACCTTCTTTCCGTAGCTTGGAATTGAATTAACAAAGGTCTCTTGGGAAATATTTGAAGAACGTTTTCGAGAACGTTACCTATCTGAAGAGTTTATTGAAAGGTAATTGAATGAATTCAATTCCTTGAGGCAAGGAGGTCGATCAGTCCCAGAGTATGAAGCTAAATTTATGGAACTATTGAGGTATGCTCCACATTTGAGTACAAAGAAGTTGCGAGTAAATAAATTTGTGTATGGGCTCAACTTCAACATCAGGGAAAAAGTACGTATATTGATGCCACGTACCTTGCATGAAGCAGTGAAAAAATCTATCATAGCTGAGGAAGAGCTTGTAGGAGGTGGGCAATATCGACCACCTCGACCTTCAGGAGCAATGGTATAGAGACCAAGAATACAGTCAGCTAGTGCTTCGAGACCAGCAACCGGACGCTAAAATTCATTTAAAAGTCCCACAGAAGGGAGTCAGAGACATGCACCCGGTGGCCAAAGACCACCATATAGGCCACCAATGCAGACACAATATGAGAGTGGAAATCCAGTAGCACAACACCCCCAGTATAGCAGTGGATCTACTTTTACTCAATCGAGTATCCAGAGGTCATCCCCAAAAGGGCGGTGTTGGACTTGTGGAGAACCACATTTCCAGAGAGACTGTACGCAAGCCAAGATAGATTCTAGTCAGGGAAAGGGACACACTACAGTTGGAGACTTAGGAAAGGCTCACCAAATCCATGCTGCAGTCAACAACCGCCAGGCAGAACATCAGTCCATCGTGCTAGAGGAGACATGTAAAATAAATGGTATGGAATTTTCTCTTTTAGTAGACCGAGGAGCAACTGAAAGTTTTATTTCTTATGAAGCATTGTCTAGATGTAAGGTGATGGCAAGCAAGCAAGATGATCTCAACATAGTTGAAATGGCATCGGGTATCACTCAAAGAGTAGGAGAATTGGTCAAGGATTGTGAAGTAGACTTGGGAATGTGTGTTACAAAAGTATCCCTTTATGCTACAACATTAGGATCCTATGATATTATCTTAGGGATGGATTGGTTAGAAACCCATTCAGCTATGTTAGACTGTAAGGAGAAGAAGCTAATATTCATAGATGATTTCAGGAATAAGAGAATCCTAATAGGGACTAGAAGAGGGGTATCATTAAGGTTTATTTCATCATTGCAATTGAAAAAGAGCATGCGTAAGGGATGTGAGTTGTATGCGATGGTAGTGATGAATAACAAGAAATATACTGTCGATGTAAGTCAACACCCCATACTGTCCCAGTTTGCGGATGTATTCCCTAAAGAATTACTCGGATTACCACCTAAGAGAGAGATTGAGTTCACTATCGAACTTAAGCCAGGAACCGAACCTATATCTAGAGTACCCTATCGTATGATGACACCTGAGTTACAAGAATTGCAGATACAACTTCAATAGCTTTTAGATCTAGGTTTCATTCGCCCTAGTATATCACCTTGGGGAGCACCAGTGATATTCGTGAAGAACAAGGATGGTTCATGGAGACTTTGCATCAACTATCGTCAATTTAACAAAGCAACCATAAGGAATCAATATCCCTTACCAAGAATTGACGATCTATTTGATCAAATGAAAGGGGCAACAATATTTTCGAAAATAGATCTAAGGTCAGGATACCATCAACTAAGAATCAGAGAAGAAGATGTACCAAAGACTGCATTTAAAACTCGATATGGACATTTCGAGTTTGTTGTAGTACCATTTGGGTTGACGAATGCACCTGGATTTTTCATGAACTTGATGAATAATGTATTCAGAGAGTACTTGGATAAATTTGTACAAGTGTTTTTAGATGATATCCTTATTTACTCAAGGATGCAAGAAGAGCATGAAGAGCATCCAAGACTTGTGTTCCAGTGTTTGAGAGAGCGCAAGCTATATGCCAAACTATCAAAGTGTTCCTTGTTCCAGCCAGAGATTTGTTATTTAGGACATGTTATAACTGGGGATGGTATAGCAGTGGATCCCGCAAAAGTTGAGGCCATTATTGAATGGCCAGCACTGAAAAATGTACATGAGGTGCATAGTTTTATGGGATCAGCAGGGTATTATAGAAGATTTGTAGAAGGATTCTAAAAAATTGCAAGCCCAATTACAGAGTTACAAAAGAAGAACAAGAAGTTCTTATGGACGGAACGATGTGAGGAGGCATTCACAAAGCTTAAGCAGTTGTTAACAACGGTTCCAGTTCTTAAGGTACCAGATATGGATAAAGACTTCTTAGTGTGTACTGATGCATCGAAAGAAGGTCTATGAGGTGTTTTGATGCAAGAAGGTAGGGTGACAGCTTACTCTTCAAGGAAACTTAGACCTCATGAGGAGAACTATGCAACGCATGATTTAGAGCTTGTTGTTGTGGTTTATGCTTTTCATTTATGGAGACGTTATCTGGTAGGAAGGAAATTTGAGTTAAAGACAGATCACCATGGGCTAAAATATATTTTTACCCAAAGCGACCTCAATGCTAGACAAAGGAGGTGGTCTAAATTAATGAGCGAATATAATTTTGAAATAACGTACATCAAGGGGACGATGAATAAGGTGCGAATGCTCTAAGTCGAAGGCCTTGTATCTTTTCCCTAGTGCCCTTAAAAACAAATTTACGGGAAAAGATATTGAAATTACAATTGGAATATGAGTGTTATAGAGAGGTTAAGACAGAGTTAGAAAATGAGGTATTGAAGAACCCAAGGTATGAAGGGTATGTGTTTGAGGAAGATGGATTATTGCGATATAACAAGAGAATTTATGTACCATTCAATTAAGAAGTTCAAAATTTGATCTTGTCAGAGGCTCACAGGCCTGTGTATATGGCACATCCTGGGGTTAAGAAGATTTACGCAGATTGAAAACCGTTATTTTATTGGAGTGGAATGAAGAAGGATGTAGTTAGCTTTGTGGCAAGGTGCCTAGAATGTCAATTGGTCAAGGCTGAGCATAGGCATCCTGCGGGATTACTACAACCACATGTAATCCCGGAATCAAAATGGGAGGTTATATCAATGGATTTTATTGTTGGGTTACCAATGACTACAAGAAGACATGACTCTATTTTTTTGGTCGTAGATACTTTAACTAAGAGTGTGCATTTTGTACCTGTAAAGACTACCTATCAAGCACCAGAGATTGCAAGAGCATTTATAAATGAAGTTGTGAGGTTACATGGTGTACCTCACAAGATAATTTTAGATAGAGGGCCAATATTCACTGGAATATTTTGGACAAGTTTCCAAGCCGCTTTGGGGACAAGGCTAAATTTTAGTACATCATATCACCCTGAGACAGATGGCTAGACAGAAAGGGTGAACCAAGTCTTGGAAGACATGTTACATATGTATGTGATGGATCAACAAAAACGTTGGGAGGAATATCTACCATTGGTTGAGTTTGCTTACAACAATAGTTATCCAAGCTCTATTAAGATGGCACCATTTGAATTCTTATATGGGAGGCCGTGTAGAACCACGTTAAGTTGGGATCGTCTGGAAGATAGAGTCCTTGTAGGACTAGAATTGATTCAAGAAATGGAAGCACAGATGACAACTATTCGTGCACGGTTAAAGGAAGCATAGGATAGACAAAAGAGCTATGCTTATGCTCATAGAATCGATAAGAGTTATGAAGTAGGTGATAATGTATTCCTTCGGTTTAGGCTACAAAAGAGCTCAATTAAATTTTGGAAGGGAGATAAATTATCACCGAGATTTGTAGAACCATTTGTGATACTCGAGAAGTTGGGACCGGTTTCCTATCGTCTTGCATTTCCATCATCATTGAGTCGTATGCATAATGTTTTTCATGTTTCTATTTTGCGTCATTATATTTCAGATCCTTCTCATGTGATAAATTTGAGTAAATTGCAGATATCGGACGATGGGGTCTTGAAGGCCAAACCGATTCGTATACTGGACCGGGGAACTCGACAGCTTCGGCGTCGATTAGTCGACCAGGTAAAGGTCCAATGGGATAACTACAGCTCTAACTCAGCTACTTGGGAGGATGCATCTGAAATGCACCAGCAGTTTCAGTACTTGTTTTGAAAACTTCAGGACGAAGTTTCTTGAAGAGGGGGTGTATGTAGTGCCCCATTTTGTTAGAATCTTTTATTACTCAACTATATTATTATTTGAGGACATTTTATCGCAAATGACCCAGTTAAATTTTGAAATATATATGTTTTGATCATGTGATACATTTGGGTACTCACAGATAAATGAAATTTTGTAATGCAACATTGTACTGCCTTGTTGGGCAGACTATTTCAAGTGTTAAAATATGTTATGGTTTCAGGGCATTTTGAGTACAAACGGCTCAGTTTAATACGATGAATTAAAATGACTTATATATGTATTGATTGTTATGTCACAATGATTGCTTATGAATAAATGGAGATTGGTAGATAGATTTATATAATGTGGTATGATTGATCTTAAAATGTGTGAATGAAATATATGAACAATCTTCATTTCTTACAATATATGGGTAGATGCTTTGACAATTTTCTAGTGTGACAGTGACCCAACTGCGCAATGACACAAGGTGGTGTCAATGCCACATGAATTTCAGTTTGAGTACAAACAGGATATCAGGTGATACAATTTATTTTAATAATATTTTGATTAAATGGTGTAGTACGATTAATGCACACGGTTTTCATGTGTGCAGGCACATGATCATGGTTCCCAATCGATCCACAAAGGATGATGGGGTTGTACGGAAGAAAGTACCTGTATGGTTAGCACATATTTTCCATGTGGGAGGTTGAAAAGTGAAAGCGGCTTTTACCTGCAAGAGGCATGCTTCCATGAAGGTAGGCCGTGAACTCGGTCACTCACAAGAATTAACTGAGGGGCGCGCAATGAGGTGTTGGCATTATTCCTCAGTAACCATGAGTCTCTCTACAGTGTGGATTGGACTGAGTTAACATGCTCTCAGCCATCGCACTAACTCCCCACCACAGAAAGTGGGATATTCGAAGGGCATGAAGACGATCATGGCACCCTTGATATCACCTGGAGAAACAAAAGAAATTATTAAACTATAAGCTTGTAAATAAGTAATAACTAAACAATAAACTTATGACTTGAAAATAAAGTAATGGAAAGTGTAACCTTATGAAATAAAAAAAATAAAAAAAATAAAAATCATAATAAACAAAATAAAAGAAGATTCTAAATATTAACACATTGCACACACAAAAATAGCAAATCAAAAGCAAAAATCTAGGAATGAAATTTAGGAATAGTTCAGTAAAGAAATCCTAAATTAGAAGATTGGATAAATGCATATGACATTACATAAATGCATATGACAAAAGATCCGTTGAAATAAACCAAAATGAATCCAAAATAAGAATAAATAAAAATAATAATTTTACATTATGCATAAATCTAAAAAAAAAGAACCATATAAATGAAAGGGTAGGGTTTGGATAGGGGATGCTTTTTACCCTAATGTTCAACGGATGAGAGAATGCAGAAGCGGATGGTGGCTGTAGAGAGTTTGGTTCATTAGGTGTGAAGGGGGTTGGGAGGCCTTTAGTGATTCTACACACGGTGATCGTGCTAGAGTACTTCTTCCTGCAACCCCATTCAGCTCGGGGGTCCTTGGGGAGGGAGAGTACCCATTGGAATGGTAGGGAGGTCAACCGGTGGATATCTTGTGATTGGGAACTGATCGAAGTTCGGGGTGCAGAAACCTCAGAAAGAACAAGCCTACACAAAGAAAATTAGGTTTTTATGGATTGTTAAATTGTTGTTATAATTCTTGAAATGCATTGTTAAATATCCATGAATGGGCATTTGAAATTATTGCAGACCCATGTCTGTATTTCTTTATAGATCTAGATTGTAATTTAGATCTATCTCTGTAGTTTATTAAAGAACTGGATTTATATTTAGATCTGGATTTATATCTTAGATATGTATTTGTATTTTATTTAGACCTGGATTTGCATTTTATTATGAGATCTGGATTTACATTTTGTTTATATTCCTGCGTGTTGCTCAGAGTTGGAGAATGCATTTTATGCCAGTATTTTTATGAGATCTAGATTTAAATTTTTGTTTATATGCTTGGATTACTACATCGATGGATGCTGGTACTGCTGCATGGCTCCTTAAAAGACTAGGGCTTGTGTTGATGTGTGGATGTTGGCATGCGATGTAAATATAGGTAAGAACATGTGTATATTTGAGGAAGTAAATGAATACCTAGAAAAGACGAAAATGGCTACATTTTATTCCAGCAATAGAGACAGAATTAGAAATCTGAATGCGTGCATTGCTCTGCCGGCGGAGGGAGGAGTCTTATTTCTAAAACCTGAACTGTTTTTCTACACTTTGAATATAGTTATAAGGTTTGAATGGAACAATATTTTATTGCTATGATCCATATGAGATTCAAATTTAACTCTGAGTTATGTTCATGATTAAGCTCTGCTAAATCGAAGGAACCATTTTTCTCCTGTACGCGACTCCTTTGTATTTTTGGGAATCATATTGGTAAGATTTGAGATCGTATACCAGGAACGTGCCTTCATTTCATAACCTCTTATTAATAACAACGTTTTGTTGAATAGGTGCCTTTCAGTGATACCATCGTCTAAACCCGATTTGGTTAGATCCATCTCTAGACGTTGATGTTTGGGTGTGAAAATATTGTATTAGTTGACTACTATATGATATATGACCCAGCACTAACTGGTGTGACACTCGTTCGATCATTGTTGAACCTTTATGCAAACCAGTGAACGCTATTATTGAATCATGACTATATGATATGGCCTAGCATGACTTGCTGTTATGGTCATGGAAATCTACATTCAGCTCCGCAATATGGATAAATTGTGAATGTGATTATGAATATGGTATTTTCTTCGTCCTCCAATTGCTGCAACCAAGTGACTTTGAATTGTAAATCAACGGTTATTCCTATGTTTGAATGCTCTGCAATTATATGTTCAAACGTGCGAAAGTATCTGTACTCACAACAACGAAATGAATTTGAATCACTGAATGTGAAGCATGCCTAATACTTTATTGAAGGGATGAAAGTTCTGCACTTTTATTCAAGGGATAATGCAGAAGTTAGGTAACACGTTATATGGTCTATCAACTGATTTACTAATTGACTTCATATATTGTATATGTGTAGTCTGATCATCTCATGATCATCGTATAATGAAAGTATATCTTTATAAATATATCTTTAATATGTTTGGCACTCACTGTTGTATTATACATCCGTGCTTTAAAAAGGATCTGATATGTATAGTTCCTACTTCCTCCATATGCGCGATTTGTGTTTTCCTGCATATCTGAGTTTGTTTAAATGCCTTCCTAACTCTATTTTGCTTATTTATACAATATTTCTTATAAATATTTACTTTTTATAAACCATATTTTTAACTACGGTAGTTGCATAAAGCAAAGAGATGAAACATACAAGTAATTAGATAAATATTCTAGTTCACGGATTCTTACCATATTTCTGTTCTGAAACTTTTTAGCATAATTCTATTATGGAATTATATAAACATTCTCGCTATTTTTATGATAAATAATTCCCAAATCATATATAAAAGTTAACGGCTTTTTAGTATAATTCCATTTCTAAAATTATATATGACGTTATGGTTATTTTTATGAAAACTTATTCTGAAAACAAATCTAAAATTAATAGCTTTTTAGTATAATTCTATTCTGAAAATTATACATAACGTTCATGGCTTTTTATGATATTTCTATTCGAAATTATAATATATATATATAGTGCTTTTAAAATATGAAGATTATGTTATATACAAAATTAACTGTTAAACTAGTATTATAGAAATTTGTATATTTCTCTTGAAAATATATATATTCCATATCTTAATTTTATAATTTTTATAAATATTAATAACATAAAGTTAATTATAAATCTAATGTTGTATGTTATTTTCAGAATATTTACATTTTTATTCATAATTATAAAAATGATCAATTAATCTTGCATGCTTTTAAATAATCTATTTATTAAGCAGATATCTTATCATTCATTGATTGCACATTTATGTGATGTATATTATGTTGTTCAATAGGGACATATGTTAATAATAATAAAAAATATGTGTATTTTCCTTGTTAATAGACCTTGGGATGATAGGGAGCGCTACAACCACTAAAAGGTCGACTTGCTTTCTTTCTAAAACCCATATACATGAGAATGCTTGTATGTGAGAGAGAGTTAGAGAAGTAGAAGTAGTCTTTAGTTCAACCAGTTTATGTAAATCCGGACTGTTTATTTTAATGGAAAACTCTGTCATACTGTTCTCGATTGTGCTCCATTTAGGCGTAGGTCTAAAACTGAGCAGAATTTTACAGATTTCTTTACACACGGACAACTAGCTACCCAGATACTACCTAACTCAGCTCTACAAAGAGGTTGGTATATATAGAATACAAGAGATGAGCAAGTCTACCCTTTTGTGGTCAACTCCTCTCTAAACTTAGTAAATCATAAAAGTCGTCTAACTGTTTACAATCCAACGCATGGTCTGGTTCCTCCTTCAGCATGATCGTGGCATCTTTAGAGCGCATCTGTGGTAGCAGTCCCTATTTTATCATGAACAGTGGCATGCAGGCTCCCATTTTAGCATGATTGATGGCATGGTGGTGAGAGAAGGCAGCGTACACAGCGAGTCTTCTAGAACAAGATCGCTTCAACATCAAATGCGTGAACTGCAGGTGGGATGCAAACTATTTCCTATTTTAAATGGCTGGAATATTTTATTAATAGCGTGCACGCTGATGGGTGATTTGGACGGAGAGTTGAATGACAAGATGGATATGCTCATAATCTGATTGCACGGTGCCAGGTTTAACTATGGCTAGATTTTATTTTCTATACAATTATCTATTTCGTGAATGTGCGAGAGTTTTATTCCTTGTCCGTGTGTGAATCATTTCATGGCATGCTCATAACATGAAGCCTACAAAATAAAATATAAATGCGTTAATATCATAGCATTATGATTTAAGAGGATAAGGGAATTACATTATATAAGTAATTCATGAAAATCCAACGAAATATATTTACCGTGTTTAAAACTTAAAACAAAAAGAAGACTATATGAGGTGCAATAAAGTGGCTCAAAATTCAATGTTTTATCTGATATTAAAGTTTAAGAATATTTTAACAAATTTATAATGCATATTTGATATGGATTTTGAAAATAATGCATATGCAAATTTATATTAAAATTTATAATGCATATTTTATAATGCAAGTTTATAATAAAGTTTATATTAAAGTCTGTAATGGATATTTTATATGGATTTGAGAATATATTAAAGTTTCATTTCTTAAAGTTCTAAGAGGAATTGTTTAATTTAGTTGAATAATGAATGGTTTTATTTTTAACATTTTTTCATTTTCCATAGTTGAAGAAATCATAATATTTTAAATTTATTCCCTCTTTAATCACTTTAAAACATTATAATTTAATGAGACAAAGCCTTAAAATCAACCTATGATTCTAGTTATTTATATGCAAGTAGTATGGAATCAGTGAGGACCAGAAGACAGAGACAAGTAGAACCCAAGAAATTAATAAGGAACATGTCATCAAAGCTCAATGCAAAACTTAGGATTGAAAGAAATAGCTAAATTGAGTGCCAAAATGCGCACTAAATGCAATAATACAAATAAATAGAATTCACACTAAAAATACAAATACAAATAAATAGAATTCACACTAGAAATAAAAATAAACTAAAAGAATTTCATGAACTAAACTAAAATCTAATTAAATAAAATAGTGAAAATAAACTAGATTAACCTAAAACAAATTTATCATAAAATAACACATTAAGAAATTTAATAACAAAATATAAATGTTATATTCAAAATTAAAACTTAAAAATACAAAATACATACTAAATACAAAAGATAATCTAGCATAAAATAAATTTATTACTTTAACCCACATTAAACAATAATTATAAAGCAATTCAAATTACTTTATTAACATGATACAAAATTAACATATAAAAGAAGACAACATTTACACTCATTTATTTTTTGAATTTCATTAAAACTGAAACAATAAACCTTATGCATTAATATAAAAGTAAATATGAAATGTTGAAGATGGATTCGAATCCCTACTAATCTACAAAACACAATAAAATTATAGGAAATTAACCTATACCCTAGCTAATTATTTCTACACAAAACATAATATTAGAAATTGTGGAAATGAATGAAAATTCTATAAATTCTATCTAAATTTGAATTAAAGGTCGACAGACAGACTCGAGGAAGGTCCGAACGGAAGACTGAAAAACAATCCGCAAAGAGGAATCAATAGAAAACTGAAAAGACAGTCCGCACAAAGGGACGAATGGTCGGTCGTATGGAAAATTGCATAAAAACCCAGGAAAATTACAGTTCATTAACAACAAAACTTATCTATAGAAAAACTAAATATATATACATAAAAACAAAACTACTTATCTACAAAAACGAAAGATAAATGTTGAATACGTACAAATGGAACCTATGGTTGTTTATGGGCCCTTCTGAGGAATCAGAGGCTAGTATACGACAATCAATTACTTCACAGAAGACTGAAACATGCATATATAGCTGAAAATGGAATTTTATTGAAACTGAGCAGAATTTTACAGAGTTACTTACACACCTGTAACTAGCTACCCAACTACTAGCTAACTCAACTCTAAGAAGAGGCTGGTATATATAGCATATAAGAGATGATAAAGTCACCCTTTAGTGGTCGACTTCTCTCTAAATATACTAAATCATAAAGGGCGTCTAACTGTTTACAAGGCAGCGCATGGTTTGGTTCCTCCTTCAGCGTGATCGTGGCATCTTCAGCATGCGTATATGGTAGTTGTCCTTGTTTTATCATAAATGGTGGCATGCATAATCCCCTTTTAGCATGATTGATGGCATGGTGGTGAGCAAAGGTAGCGTACACATCGATTCTTCTAGAACATGATCACTTCAACATCAAATGCGTGAAATCCAGGGGGGTTGCAAACTATTTCATATTTTAAATGCCTGGAATCTTTTATGAACTGCACGCAGGCTGATGGGCGATTTGGACAAAGAGTTAAACGAAAAGCTGGATATGCTCATAATGTAATTTTTGGGTGCCAGGTTTAACTATGGCTAGATTTTATTTGATACACCATTATCTATTTCGTGAATGTGCTAGAGTTTTATTCCGTGTCCGTGCGTGAATCGGTTCACAACATGCTCATAACATGAAGCCTACAGAAGAAAAGAGATATGCGTTAATATCATAGCATTATGGTTTAAGAGGATAAGGGAATTACATTATATAAGTAATTCATGAAAGTACAACGAAATATATTTACAATGTTTAATTCTTAAAACAAAAAGAAGACTATACGATGTGAAATAAAGTGGCTCAAAATTCCTAGTTTTATCTCATATTAAAGTTTAAGAATATTTTAACAAATTTATAATGCACATTGAAAATAATGCATATGCAAATTTATATCAAAATTTATAATGCATATTTTATAATGCTAGTTTATAATAAAGTTTATATTAAAGTTTGTAATGCATACTTTGTATGGATTTGAAAATATATGAAAGTTTCATTTCTTCAAGTTCTAAGTGGAATTATTTAATTTACTTGAATAATGAATGGTTTTATATTTTAAATTTTTTTCATTTTCCATAGTTTAAGAAATCATAATATTTTAAACGTATTCCCTCTTTAATCAGTTTAAAAGATTACAATTTAATGAGACAAAGTCTCAACATCAACCCATGATTCTAGTTATGTATATGCAAGTAGTATGGAATCAGTGAGGACCAGAAGACAGAGACAAGTCAAACCTAAGAAACCAATAAGGAACATGTCATCAAAACTCAATGTAGCACTTACGACTCAAAGAAAGGGCTGAATGGAGTGCCAAAATGCGCACTAAATGAAATAATACATAAAAAATGATGAATTAAGTTTCTTTCACATTTATAAGTTATCACTTACGAAAACATATTAAAAGATAGACAAATTAAAGATAAATGTATTAGATTTCGGTAAATAGGCCAGGAAATTAATGTAAATAAGGCCATTATAAAAGACAATTTCGAGGCTCGACATACCCCCAGACCAAACATATGGCACGTTGTCATGTCATGAATGAATCAGAAGTGATATTTTATTTATTTAAAATCTCTCCTTGATCATAAATAGTTTATAGGTAACAGCTCAGCAAAATGAAGACATATTTATTACTACATGAAAACTAGAACTTAGAAAAAAAGTTATGGTATGAAATGACCAAAACGACTTCATATTAGTTAATATTTCTTAATACATACAATTCTTCTAGTAGTAATAATCCACGCTTATGAAGACCATATAAATCGAAACTCCCTCCCCTAGACCAAAGGTATGGCGTGTCCTCGTGACATGAATGAATCAAGACTGGGATAAAATAGAAAACATGATGGTGTATATATTCAATAAAGCTTATAGGAAACTAGTCATCCCTGCTACTTCTCAAAGGTTTATTGTTATTCAAGTAATTATAGACATAGTGCACATTTCAAGTTGATTAGACTCGTAAGTTTATGGATCCCACTTCTAGGATAGTGATATCCTAGGTATGGTATGAATTTAGACAACAGGGTCTTAAGTACAACTTACAAACATTCTCAAAATGGAAGATATATGGAGTTCATTTTCTTTAGATCAACCATCCATACCATCCTTCAGCAGACCCACAACAACCTTTATTATAACAAAGTCATTTTCATATTGTTTCTCTTTTTCTTTTTTCTTTTTTTATACTTTTTTTTCTCTATCTATTTTAACAAGTTGTCCTCCCTAGGAAGATTCCCCTCTTTCAGTTGGTCCTGTTCAATACCCTGTCGGGTTTAGCTGGTCATACCATATGCTGGTACCCGCTGCCAACGAGCCTGTTCAGTACCTCGATGGGTTAACCTCTTCAACTCGTTTTCTATTAGAGGTTCTTGTCCCAATGTTTCCTGTTCGCATAGATATTTGGAAAACGATTTTTCCTATGAAGGAGTTGTGGGGGAGCAGCTCTGAAAACCATGCTACAGGGTGGGACGGTATATGGATTGGAGGATTGCTAGTCTTCCCTTTTAATTATCATGGAAAAATAAAGGATGCAAGAGGAATCTACTGAATCAAAGATACAAACAATTGATTCGTTTAGTGTAAAGTGGATGAAACCATAAGATAATGAGTGAAATGTGTCTCTAGTCCCAAATATTGTCTCTTTCATAAAGAATTATAGTAGTGTTCCCCACAAACTATGAATTTCATTTACCCATATGCTACCTTGTAATAAAGATGCTTAAATAACATGTCTTGATAATGAAGCTAGGATGTACGAGTGACCTCTAGGTTTTAGATAGACCTTAATATTATGACAAATCCTCATGATGTTTAAAGTTGCTCTTGAGTAAGTGGTATAACTAGAAATATGCATGTATGAAAATAAATAATGATGTAAAATTGTTTTGGTTTAGTCATTAACATGATCATATTCTTAGTTCTTTTATTGGAAAAGAAAGCAAGAAAAAAATGAAGTTGCATTATTCCCTAAACTAAGAATGCAACATTTTATTTATCTACATATTTCCCTATCGTAAGAAGAAAGAAAACATATTTATTCAAGTATAGAAGCTTTTCCAATGAAAGCAAGTGTGAAGAAAAATAAGAATTGTACCTTTATCCACATATGAAAAGATTGTTGCGGTGATTACCTGGATGTGGAATTTCAACCAACTTACTTATATGTGCATCAATAGGTGTCGAATGAAGGAATGATTTTGCGGTCGAGTTACCTCCTGAAACCATATTTCGATGTAGTCTTGGTACACACCTTCCTTCGCTATGTCATATAGATCCTCTTCCTCTAGTTGAGCAGTTGTTTGAGCATATGATGGATATGTTAGCTTACATGTAAATAACTCTTTAATTTCTGGTTTCTCACCTTCGGATGTAATCCCCAATATTTTAGCTTCTTCTGCAGTCTTGAAAAAAAAATCCTTTTCTAATTCTTGGGATTTTGGTTCGTTTGTCATTTCAGGAGCAGATGATAAGCTCTCAACTACTATCAATAGCTTCTCTTCTTGAGAGGTAGAGATCGAGATCCCAGTTGTTTCTAGGAGTTGAGAAAGTTCTCTCGTGCGAATTAGAACCTTTGATTCCATGTCGTTGGTTGTTAGGTCCTGCTTCACACAAGGATTAGTCCCTCGGGTTCTTACAGTACAAAAAAAAAAATATTTGTTTTTTTGAGAAACTATATTCTAATAAAACAAATTTGTGATTTAAAGAAAACAAACTAAAACACCTACATAAAAGTATAATTAAGAGAAGTAAATCAAACTTTGTGTGAATTAAACACACTTGTGTGAGAAATAAACAACAAAACTTTGGGGAAACCCACTAAAGTGGATGCGTCAGTATGTCACACTATGGAAATTTCGTAGTGAAGTCGTCTTTGTGTCTTATTGTTTCCCCTCCCACTTTCTGTTGAATGTAAATGCAACCTACTTACCCTTATCTACCTAGACTCCAATCCCTTTAGCACCTCCCCGTCAATGGCACCAAAATGTTGTGAAAAATATGCACTATTTAATTCAACACTTAATTTGTCAACCAGGGGAGGGAGCTTATGAGATGTAGTCACTGTATGTGCAGAATTGAAGGCTTGAACTAACCTAACCTAACTATATATGTAGAATTGCTAACATGCAAATATATGATTTTAATCTACATGCATGCCTATCATGAGTTAAATGCAATAATTTAGTCTATCTATGAAAACATGAAATTAACTAAGAACTTCAAAAGTGACTATAAATTCAAATCTAATCTAATCTATTCTAGAGAGGCAAAAAACTAATTAACAACTTAGATTCAAACTAGTCTAATGTTACAGTAAATGCTATTCTATGAAACGAAATTGCAACAACTAAATATAGGAAAGTGGTCACTTGGTCCGAAACCAATTTAATCTAATGAAGGTAAATTTAACTATTCAGAATGAGAAACAAATCAAGTAAACTATTTTATGAATGCATGAACTATATGCTTGTGCAGGGATGAGAATTAACCATACCATTAACTATGATATCAAATACTGAAGTTAATTACAAAAGAAAACACTGAAATTAATTACGAAAGCAAATATTGAAATTAATTACCATAGAACATGAAATTATACTACAAGTGAAAAGAGAAATTAATCTATTTATTCTATGAGTGAAACTACTCTATACTTCAAAAAGAGCAAATTAAGTAACTATCCTACTCTAGTTATTGAACTTATGCAATCGTATAAAGCAAATTAAAACATTAATCTAAGGACTAAGTGTAAACAAATACTTTGCGAGGAATCATAAACTATTGTAAGAAAACTAATTTAACAAATCTATCCTAATCAGCAACTAATATATGAACTTTCAAAATGAAACTAATGCATCTAATATGAACAATCTAAAACAGTCCCTATTCCCTAATGCTTAGAATCTATCATGCAAAGTTTAGTAAATAAAACTAAATTAAAGTTAAAGATAAAAATAAAGGAAACTAAACTAAGCTCAAAATAAAATAAATTAGACTAATAGAAATAAATAGGATTCACACTAGAAATAAAACTAAGCTAAAATAATTTCACGAACTAAAATAAAATGAAATTAAATGAAATAGTGAAAATAAACTAGATTAACCTAAAACAATTTTATAATAAAATAGCACATTAAGCAATTTAATATCAAAATATAAATGATATATTGAAAATGAAAAATTCAAAATACAAAAGATAATATCGCATAAAATAAATTTAATTATAAAAACAAACACTTTAACCCACATTAAAATATAATTATAAAGCAATTCAAATTACTTTATTAACATGATATAAAATTAACATATAAAAGAAGAGAACATTTACACTCATTTATATTTTGAATTTCATTAAAATTGAAACAATAAAACTTATGCATTAATATAAAACTGAATATGAAATGCTGAAAATGGATTTGAATCCCTACTAATCTACAAAACACAATAAAATGATAGAAAATTAACCTATACCCTAGCTAATTAATTCTACACAAAACATAATATTAGAAATTCTTGAAATGAATGAAAAATCTGTAAAATTCTATCTAAATTTGAATTAAAGGCTGAAAGACAGACTCGAGGAAGGTGCGAACAGAAGGCGGAAAAACAGTCAATGTAGAGGAATGAATAGAAGACTGAAAAGACAGTCCGCACAAAGGGACGAATGGCGAGCCATATAGAAAATTGCATAAAAACCGAGGAAAATTACAGTTTATTAACAACAAAACTTATCTACATAAAAACTAAATATATATACATAAAAGAAAAACTACTTATATGCAAAAACAAAAGATAAATGCTGAATATGTACAAATGGAACATTCGGTTGTTGAGGGGCCCTTCTCAGCAGTAAGAGGTTAGTCTACGTCAATTGTAACATCCCTCGCCACCTCGACCTAGAGCTCACAATGTAAGTAACTATCACTGTAAGTATCGACTTTAAACCTATGTCAAGTTATGGTTATAATTGATAAGTTTAACGACTCGAAACGACTGAAAAGCTTCGAATGACTAAAACGATATTTGGCGACGAACCCACTAGGGGGAAGGGGATTTCCAGAAAAGAGGAAACATGCAAATTGTTGAAGTATGGTGGGTTAGCGCCTTTATTATTTCCCGCCATGCTAGGTAATGGATAGTTTGTACTCTAAAT
>LPNX010247373.1:153153-216614 GCA_001517045.1 Pseudotsuga menziesii
GTGATAAGGTTAATGGATTTAAAAAGAGAAAAATGAAATATAGTTTAAAGGGCTAAGTTAAAAGTTTAAAATAATTAAAAATAGAAACTTTTTGTATTAAAGGAAAAAAGAAAGAAAAAAAAAAGGAAGGAAAGTGATTTTTACTTGAACGCAAAGATATGAAAGGTAAGATATGCTAGTTGCTGATTATGAATTGATGGTTAAGGAAAAAGCATTTATCCCACATGCATGGGAAGAGAAGAATTGGAGGGCCATGTAGACTTTTTAAGGAAGTTAAAAATACAAGAGAAAAAAAAAAAACCAGCTCGAGAAGGGGAGAAAGAATCATGGTCGAGGGCATTCTGGGATTTGGGGAATTTGCGCCTTGCTCCATAAACTCGAAAGGAGTCTCCGGAAACCATTCTGGTATCTCTGTTGAATCTTCCTTGTGTTATGCTGTATCTGTTATTTGGTATATGATGTCACGATCCCATGCTTTGGATCGGCGCTGCTTGATCTCGGCGTTATGTTGATTCGATTTCATGCTTGATCCCAGCTTTATGTGGTCTTGTTTTTATGCTTGGTCTCAACTTTATGTTGTCTCGATTTGATGCTTGTACTCAGTCGGGTATTTGTCCCAATTTTCATGGTTGATCCCAGTCCTGAGTTGTCATGATCTCATGGATGGATCATTTATCTGTTTATGTGGGATCGCAGTAGTTATCTCTATGAGATTTGGGTGGATACAGTGATGACATTTTTTCCTTTGTGTTAAAATGTTGTTAGTATAGTCGATCTGATTGACTGGAAGGTACTTTGTTTTAAGAAAATGTTGTGTGGCTGCGATTTGGCAGACCGTGTGTATCGCTGTGTTTGTGTGACTAGCGTCGGTATTTTCATGCCTTTAGAGTTCTGGTTATGGATTCTCAAGTCCATGTCGGTATGGCTGCGATTTGGCAGACCATGTGTAATTATCAGCATTACTGCGTTCAGTATGCTCTTTTAGCTATCGCTCTTTATAAATGGTCAGGGTAACTGTTACCTTTTCATTTGTTTTTCTAGAAGCACAATATACAAATGATAATTGTTTCTTGTAAGTGAAAACTATTGGAAGTTTGACTGCTGTTCTAATTTAAATCTTGAAGTTTTAACCATCCTTCACAATCTGGGCGTTCATGTCATACAAGTGCCCCTCTTTTTGTCTGTTGATTGTCACGCCTTAACCTGCATGTAACAACTCACTGTGCATGAAAGATGACTCTTGATTAATTTGATGTGTACGAGTCTAACTCGATATTTAAGTCAAACTTTAATTTGCCTTTACTCCTAGTATAGTTTAGCACTACGATTTTAAGTATTTTTCTATTGTTAATATCGTGTATAATTTTAAGAGATGGAGATGCCTTTAATAATAATAAAAATCTCACATACATTTTATCTTTTTCTGTATATGCCACCTGCTCGGCCACTTGGGAATTATGCATGCATGATTTGTAACTTTTTCTGGGTGTCATAAACTCAGGCTATCCTTCATTGACTGCCAGCTCGCACACTTGAGTCTGGTGCATAAGAAATCGAACTAGGGCATGATATAGCTGTAACTCTTATTTTTATTATGACAAACTATTGGAAGGCCCCCTTTAACTTATTGTGCTAATGTGCATGCTGCGATCTATCTTTTAACGCGCTCACACATATGGTTAATTTGTTTTGTCGCGATATACAATTGCCCACTCAAATTGTTGCTTTCACAGGCAAGCACTCATGCACAGCTCCCATGTCGACTGCTGATTCCACTCTTTTGAGATGTCAATGGGATACACGCTTTGGGTGAATACGTACAAGTCTCATGCATGGCTTCGTTATGATCTGGGTGTCATGAACTCACGCTGTCTTTATCAAAATGCTGAAAGGCAGTATAAAGATGATCTTCTTGCTCCATTCTGTTCATGTGTATAAATATTATCTTAGATTGATGTGATCCTGCTAATATTTGTCTTATAGCTCGGATATGTCCTCATTTATTCATGATCATTGACGAAATAAGGTTTAAAACAGAGGCCTCTGCGTTTCTCTTATGTAGGGAAGGTCACAATAGTTCCCATTGTCTAAGTAAATGATTGCATGAGTAGATTCGATGCATCTGAATGATTGCATGAGTAGATTTGAACATGGTATAAACGTTTTCTTTATATTTTTTGTGTGACCTATGAGACAAGCATTAATTACCCAATATATATTTAGAATGCCAACATGATTGCGCTGCATTTTGGATTGTTGTTAAATAACATCAAATGGGTATGATGTCGCCAGAATCCAGCGCCACATCCTACGATTGAAAAGCAGCTTGTCTTCAAGTATCACAAATAAATTTATATGCGTCTTAGTCTCAGTAATCAGACCCTCTCTGCTACTGATGCTGCCAATGCACAATCCACACAAAAACTGGCCTCGGACAATATATGGAGTGCGCTGCAGTCCTCAAATTATACTTGTTCCCTTGAAACACAAAAGTCGCTTATACCAGGACCAATATGTTTAAATATAGACTATGGTCCAATGAATGATGGTCCAAGATGCTTAGCACCTGCAGCAAACCACCCTTGGGTTTCATTAACTAGAATAACATGAAATTAATATTCTTAGAGAGCCTCAATGATTAAGAGGTGTAAAGATATATTCATGGGTGTAGAAATTCAGGCCTGCAGTAGATTAATTTCACTCACAGCAATTAACAATTGATCATGCAAAATTATCAACAATGGAGACTGAATATGGAGCTGTAACACAAAATTATATTAACTGAGTGTACAATAGCCAACCCTGTAATAACATAGGCTGCTGAATATATAGAATACATGAGCAAATCGAATGCATAAGGAAGCATCCAAATCTAGCATAAAGCAGGCTTACCCAAAATAGGCAAATCCCCCGTAGGTGTAAAAAGATGATCCCAAATCTATCAAGGACCCCACGAATTAGCAAGGGCGCATGGGCAAGCTAAAGAGTGGTCAAATGGAAGCTCATACATGCTTTTGCATGGAGGAAAGAGTGGAGGATGAAATGGGAATAAAACAGGTTCACCTCACCTAGTCTATCTTTCCTTATGTGCTTTAAAAGCTGGAAAAGCAGTCAATAAAGCAGAAAAAGCAGAAGGGCGCCTAGGAGGCCAGGAATAAAGCAGATTTGATTCCGAGGACTTTCCAAAGCACTCCATGAGTCAATAATGGCAAGTTTGACCTCTATGGATACGGAATTAGCTACTTGCACATGGTGGGACTCATGGACTAGGAAAATAAGACAAAATAAATGAAATAATGTCTAAGTGGGTAAATACTATGGGTTGATTATTCTAACACCCCCCCTTAAGCCTGAATTTATGAGTAATAAATCAAAAATATAGGGCCTAGCAACAAGGCTTAGTCACCCTTTACATACTGCAATGTCCACTGATGATTAGAAGTAGTAATATATGTAAGATATATATTACTATGTTAGTGTACATATATGTTGCAATGAAAATAAAATGTTCATTATAACATGTAAAGGTTATCTTCTTATGTTTTGCGTTAAGTACAAGTTAGCAATATGTTTTATAATTGAGTGGTCGAACATTAGATCATGTTGAGGGAACTTGGGAAGGGTTCTAACTTTATTCCTTACCTTAGTGGGTTCGTCGCCCAAGCTCGGGGGTGACTCTAGGCAGAAGAACGCACGCCAGATAGAGTCAGTTGGTTGGGTGGAAAGTCGAAGCGAAGCTTTCAGTCGGATCATTCTTTAACTTAGAAAATGAAGTTTTAATTACTAGTTGTTAGAGTTAGTCGTTAAAGTGGCTAGCTGCATTTATAAATAAGTTTATATTTTCTCTTTGAATAGTTGAATATTTAATGCTAAAATGTGAAGTGCAGGAAGACGCGAATGATGGAAGTATGTTAGGGCACCTTACAGTATATATATGTGTTTGATTATGTAATCGTTTATTTTGTTTTATTTATCAAACTGTAACGGTCTAACCCTGTTGTGTCTTAACAGTCGCCTTGGGGATTCTTGTCCCTTCAACTGTTGCTGGTACTAGGAAGAGTGATGAATGTTATGAGAATGGTGACAGGGATGTTATTCATGCATACTTAAAGTTGTTGATATAGATCGGACAAGTAGTCGAATCGTCCTGCAATGTCTGAGAACTCGAGTATGAAATGTACTTATGACTCAAGTTGGGTTAGGAGGTTTGCAAAGTAGAGTAAGGATCACATGGAAAAAAAATAAGGAATATGTATGTTATCCTTTGGTATTCTTAAGGTTGTTTTAATTTCAATATGCTTAATCCGAGTACCCAAGATTAGTGGTATCATTAAATTCAATGGATAATTAATTAAGGAAATCTCTTACCACTTTCTTGATCGGTTACTATTTTATGGTATGCATAGTATGATGGTATTAGATATGAATTACATTAAAGAGGATTTTCAAAAGATTGTCTTACCATGCACATGGTTTTTGACATACTTGATGTGAAATTTTCTTGTGAAGGTTGCTACTAAGTAGTAATAACAGAACACAATACCCTTTTTTGCACATATTGGCACCCAGGTATAAGAGGGGGCGCTACATATGGTATCAGAGCAAAGGTCAAAACACTCGGGCCTATCTGGGCTTAAAAATGATTCTACCTATTTCATTTTTTGTAAATTGACGATCAAGTTGGCTTGAGATAATAGGAATCTACAACACAAGTACTCTAAAATGCAGCAACTTCAAGTAATTATATGTATTGGTTGACCCTGTAATTATGCAGGAATAGTCTCCCCACTTCAAGGTGAGGCCCAACGAGGTAAGTACATAGCTATGATGATATTTTGTTTATTTTGAAATTTTTTTATCCATGATTAAGACAAGTGTATCTTCTTCTTTGAGTTGCACAAAACTTTTGGTAGAGGTATGGAAGTCTGCATAAATACGCACAAGACAAATAAATTTATTTTGAGAAGCAATCTTTAGGGCTTACATTAATAGTTGGATTGGCTGCTAATGATCTGATAGAGATTGATAAGGAACTGGTAAATATGAATTTAAAGTTCTGTACCTTTTGTTTGGTATTGAGCAATGATTAAAATTGTATAACGAACTGATACATATTGGTAAGGAACTGCTGAATAAATATTTAATGTTCTGTATCTTCTGTTGCCAATTAGCAAGAAATGAAAAAGGGTGACTTATAAGGAAATATTTCCAGTCCTTTTAGAAGTCCCATATTGTCATGTAAAGAAGAAAAAAATTGACTTTACACCATTTTTAGGGGACAAGGTAGCTATCAATGAATTTTGACAAATAAATCATTTAAAGGAGTAAATATATTTTCCCAAAATCCTAGCAAGTGTAGCTAAATTCATTATGTACAAATCTAACTAAGAACACAAGTGATGCTGAAACGATGATTATATTAAAAATGCATATTGTTAGGATTATGCAGGTGTACAAAAATATGCCAAATGAATGTTAGTAGTAAGGCACAACTGATAACACCTTTATGAACAAATTGTTGTTAACTAAGAACAATTGTTTGGTTGGGACAATGGATTCATGGGAACTGCTCAAGTTTTGGGTCCATAAAAACAACAGGAACAAACCCTTGATGCTTCCCCTACAGGTGCGCACATCAAAAGCATTTGAACTTGCGGCCTAAATGAACATAAACATGAGGTAAAAACTTATCCTGGAATTGCTATCGCTTTGCTTTAGAAATAATGGTGAATAAGGATATAAGATGCTATGTTGCGATCTGTTATAAAGTAGGATATGGTTTTCTTAAAGAATCTCCAATTAGATTCCACTAACTATTGAATGAGTGCTAAGTGAATGCAGAAACCAGATGGAAAAATTGTGGTTAGATGCAATGTAATATCGGGCATGCAAGAGAAGCCTAGGAAATCAAACTGTGCACACATAGAGACTATCGATCTCTCATACATAATCGCAAGGTATGAAACAAATATTTCAAGGACATGAAAGTAGAATTTTTTTATGAACTTGGGCTACAGTGCAACCTTATGACATAAAAATAAAAATAAAAATAAAGATAAAAATAAATCATGATAAACAAAATAAAAGAAGATTCTAAATATTAACACATTGCACACACAAAAAAATAGCGAATCAAAAAGCAAAAATCTAGGAATGGAATTTAAAGTAAAGAAATCCTAAATGAGAAGATTGGATATGGGATGATTTTTACCCTAATGTTGGACAGATAAAGGCAGAGGCGGATGGTGGCTGTAGAGAGTTTGGTTCATCAAGTGTGGACAGGGTTGGGAGGCCCTTAGTGATTCTACACACTTTGATCGTGCTTGGGTTAGCACATATTTTCCATGTGGCAGGTTGAAAAGCGAGAGAGGCTTTTACCTGCAAGAGGCATGCTGCCGTGAGGGTAGGCCATGGACTTGGTCACTCACGAGGATTAACTGAGGGGCGCGCAATGAGGTGTTGACCTCATTCCTCAGTAACCATGAGTCTCTCTACAGCATGGATTGGATTGAGTTAACATGGTCTCAGCCATCGCACTAACTCCCCACCACGAAAAATGGGATATTTGAAGGGCATGAAGACAATCATGGCACCCTTGATATCACCTGGAGAAACAAAAGAAATTATTAAACTATACGGTTGTAAATAAGTAAAAATTGAACAATAAACTTCTGACTTGAAAATAAAGTAATGGAAAGTGCAATACAGGTAAAATGGTATCTATATGTTTCCTTATTGGCAATATAACTGACATGTATGAAAATTATATGATGTTAGATTCCTGAGTTTTACATTGATAACAATGTCGATATAGTAGACATTCATATATATGCCTAAAATGCAGGTTTGGTGACCTACTCCCGCTTTTCAAGAGGGACTAAAGAAGGTAAAAGAAAGCATTAAGAACCTGAAGAAGAAAAGGAGACAAGGCTGGGAAAACTGGTAACACCAAGGACGGTGTTAATTCAAGGGGGAGAAGATGTAACATCCCTCACCACCTCGACCTAGAGCTCACAATGTAAGTAACTATCACTTTAAGTATCGACTTTAAACCTCTGTCAAGTTATGGTTATAATTGATAAGTTTAACGACTGGAAACAACTGAAAAGATTCGAACGACTAAAACGATATTTGGCGACAAACCCACTAGGGGGAAGGGGCTTTCCAGAAAAGAGGAAACATGCAAATTGTTGAAGTATGGTGGGTTAGCGCCTTTATTATTTCCCGCCATGCTAGGTAATGGATAGTTTGTACTCTAAATATATCAAAAGAGAAAAGGAGCCAGCACTAACTTGTAACTATAGAGAAAAAGAGAAAATGTTAATATAAGCAAAATGGAAAAAGTTAAAGGTATAAGACCTATTATATTAACCCTCAATATAAAGGAAAGGCCAAGATAATCAAAGGTTAGAATAAATTTAAGAAAAAGAAATGGTTTATATTAAAGTGAAAATTGATAACTAATACTAACCTTGATGTGATAAGGTTAATGGATTTAAAAAGAGAAAAATGAAATATAGTTTAAAGGGCTAAGTTAAAAGTTTAAAATAATTAAAAATAGAAACTTTTTGTATTAAAGGCAAAAAGAAAGAAAAAAAAAAGGAAGGAAAGTGATTTTTACTTGAACGCAAAGATATGAAAGGTAAGATATGCTAGTTGCCGATTATGAATTGATGGTTAAGGAAAAAGCATTTATCCCACATGCATGGGAAGAGAAGAATTGGAGGGCCATGTAGCCTTTTTAAGGAAGTGAAAAATACAAGAGAAAAAAAAAAAAACCAGCTCGAGAAGTGGAGAAAGAATCATGGTCGAGGGCATTCTGGGATTTGGGGAATTTGCGCCTTGCTCCATAAACTCGAAAGGAGTCTCCGGAAACCATTCTGGTATCTGTGTTGAATCTTCCTTGTCTTATGCTGTATCTGTTATTTGGCAACCATTCTCGTATCTGTGTTGAATCTTCCTTGTGTTATGTTGTATCTGTTATTTGGTATATGATGTCATGATCCCATGCTTTGGATCGGCGCTGCTTGATCTCGGTGTTATGTGCTTGATCCCAGCTTTATGTGGTCTTGTTTTTATGCTTGGTCTCAACTTTATGTTGTCTCGATTTGATGCTTGTACTCAGTCGGGTATTTGTCCCAATTTTCATGGTTGATCCCAGTCCTGAGTTGTCATGATCTCATGGATGGATCATTTATCTGTTTATGTGGGATCGCAGTAGTTATCTCTATGATATTTGGGTGGATACAGTGATGACAAGTTTTCCTTTGTGTTAAAATGCTGTTAGTATAGTCGATCTGATTGACTGGCAGGTACTTTGTTTTAAGAAAATGCTGTGTGGCTGCGATTTGGCAGACCGTGTGTATCGCTGTGTTTGTGTGACTAGCGTCGGTATTTTCATGCCTTTAGAGTTTTGGTTATGGATTCTCAAGTCCATGTCGGTATGGCTGCGATTTGGCAGACCATGTGTAATTATCAGCATTACTGCGTTCAGTGTGCTCTTTTAGCTATCGCTCTTTATAAATGGTCAGGGTAACTGTTACCTTTTCATTTGTTTTTCTAGAAGCACAATATACAAATAATAACTGTTTCTTGTAAGTGAAAACTATTGGAAGTTTGACTGCTGTTCTAATTTAAATCTTGAAGTTTTAACCATCCTTCACAATCTGGGCGTTCATGTCATACAAGTGCCCCTCTTTTTGTCTGTTGATTGTCACGCCTTAACCTGCATGTAACAACTCACTGTGCATGAAAGATGACTCTTGATTAATTTGATGTGTACGAGTCTAACTTGATATTTAAGTCAAACTTTAATTTGCCTTTACTCCTAGTATAGTTTAGCACTACGATTTTAAGTATTTTTCTATTGTTAATATCGTGTATAATTTTAAGAGATGGAGATGCCTTTAATAATAATAAAAAATCTCACATACATTTTGTCTTTTTATGTATATGCCACCTGCTCGGCCACTTGGGAATTATGCATGCATGATTTGTAACTCTGGGTGTCATAAACTCAGGCTATCCTTCATTGACTGCCAGCTCGCACACTTGAGTCTGGTGCATAAGAACTCGAACTGGGGCATGATATAGTTGTAACTATTATTTTTATTGTGACAAACTATTGGAAGGCCCCCTTTAACTTATTGTGCTAATGTGCATGCTGCAATCTATCTTTTAACGCGCTCACACATATGGTTAATTTGTTTTGTCGCGATATAGAATTGCCCACTCAAATTGTTGCTTTCACAGGCAAGCACTCATGCACAGCTCCCATGTCGACTGCTGATTCCACTTTGTTAAGATGTCAATGGGATACACGCTTTGGGTGAATACGTACAAGTCTCATGCATGACTTCGTTCTGATCTGGGTGTCATGAACTCACGCTGTCTTTATCAAAATGCTGAAAGGCAGTATAAAGATGATCTTCTTGCTCCATTCTGTTCATGTGTATAAATATTATCTTAGATTGATGTCATCCTGCTAATATTTGTCTTATAGCTCGGATATGTCCTCATTTATTCATGATCATTGACGAAATAAGGTTTAAAACAGAGGCCTCTGTGTTTCTCTTATGCAGGGAAGGTCGCAATAGTTCCCATTGTCTAAGTAAATGATTGCATGAGTAGATTCGATGCATCTGAATGATTGCATGAGTAGATTTGAACATGGTATAAACGTTTTCTTTATATTTTTTGTGTGACCTATGAGACAAGCTTTAATCACCCAATATATATTTAGAATGCCAACATGATTGCGCTGCATTTTGGATTGCTGTTAAATAACATCAAATGGGTACGATGTCGCCAGAATCCAGCGCCACAGCCTACGATTGAAAAGCAGCTTGTATTCAAGTATCACAAATAAATTTATATGCGTCTTAGTCTCAGTAATCAGACCCTCTCTGCTACTGATGCTGCCAATGCACAATCCACACAAAAACTGGCCTCGGACAATATATGGAGTGCGCTGCAGTCCTCAAATTATACTTGTTCCCTTGAAACACAAAAGTCCCTTATACCAGGACCAATATGTTTAAATATAGACTATGGTCCAATGAATGATGGTCCAAGATGCGTATCACCTGCAGCAAACCACCCTTGGGTTTCATTAACTAGAATAACATGAAATTAATATTGTTAGAGAGCCTCAATGATTAAGAGGTGTAAAGATATATTCATGGGATAGTATGGTTATATATATTTATCCATGAAAGTGTTTAAAAATTTAATACTTAAAGATATATCTTCATGCTAATATAGATATATCAGGGAAGAGATGATTTTAAGTAGTAATAGATGTTAAGATATATTACTATCTCACTGTAGATATATGTTACAAATATAATAAAATGCTTATTAAATATTTAATGGTATATTCTTATGTTGGTATGGATATATCATGAATGGAAAGTGATGATTAGAAGTAGTAATATATGTAAGATATATATTACTATGTTAGTGTACATATATGTTGCAATGAAAATAAAATGTTCATTATAACATGTAAAGGTTATCTTCTTATGTTTTGCGTTAAGTACAAGTTAGCAATATGTTTTATAACTGAGTGGTCGAACATTAGATCATGTTGAGGGAACTTGGGAAGGGTTCTAACTTTATTCCTTACCTTAGTGGGTTCGTCGCCCAAGCTCGGGGGTGACTCTAGGCGGAAGAACGCACGCCAGATAGAGTCAGTTGGTTGGGTGGAAAGTCGAAGCGAAGGTTTCAGTCGGATCATTCTTTAACTTAGAAAATGAAGTTTTAATTACTAGTTGTTAGAGTTAGTCGTTAAAGTGGCTAGCTGCATTTATAAATAAGTTTATATTTTCTCTTTGAATAGTTGAATATTTAATACTAAAATGTGAAGTGCAGGAAGACGCGAATGATGGAAGTATGTTAGGGCACCTTACAGTATATATACGTGTTTGATTATGCAATCGTTTATTTTGTTTTATTTATCAAACTGTAACGGTCTAACCCTATTGTGTCTTAACAGTCGCCTTGGGGATTCTTGTCCCTTCAACTGTTGCTGGTACTAGGAAGAGTGATGAATGTTATGAGAATGGTGACAAGGATGTTATTCATGCATACTTAAAGTTGTTGATATAGATCGGACAAGTAGTCGAATCGTCCTGCAATGTCTAAGAACTCGAGTATGAAATGTACTTATGACTCAAGTTGGGTTAGGAGGTTTGCAAAGTAGAGTAAGGATCACATGGAAAAAAATAAGGAATATGTATGTTATCCTTTGGTATTCTTAAGGTTGTTTTAATTTCAATATTCTTAATCCGAGTACCCACGAGTAGTGGTATCATTAATTTCAATGGATAATTAATTAAGGAAATCTCTTACCACTTTCTTGATCGGTTACTATTTTATGGTATGCATAGTATGATGGTATTAGATGTGAATTACATTAAAGAGAATTTTCAAAAGATTGTCTTACCATGCACATGGTGTTTGACATACTTGATGTGAAATTTTCTTGTGAAGGCTACTGCTAAGTAGTAATAACAGAACACAATACCCTTTTTTGCACATATTGGCACCCAGGTATAAGAGGGGGCGCTACATATGGTATCAGAGCAAAGGTAAAAACACTCGGGCCTATCTGGGCTTAAAAATCATTCTACCTATTTCGTTTTTTGTAAATTGACGATCAAGTTGGCTTGAGATAACAGGAATCTACAACACAAAGTACTCTAAAATGCAGCAACTTCAAGTAATTATATGTATTGGTTGACCCTGTAATTATGCAGGAATAGTCTCCCCACTTCAAGGTGAGTCCCAACGAGGTAAGTACATAGCTATGATGATATTTTGTTTATTTTGAAAATGTTTTATCCATGATTAAGACAAGTGTATCTTCTTCTTTGAGTTGCACAAAACTTTTGGTAGAGGTATGGAAGTCTGCATAAATACGCACAAGACAAATAAATTTATTTTGAGAAGCAACCTTTAGGGCTTACATTAATAGTTGGATTGGCTTCTAATGAAATGATAGAGATTGATAAGGAACTGGTAAATAGGAATTTAAAGTTCTGTACCTTTTGTTTGGTATTGAGCAATGATTAAAATTGTATAACGAACTGATACATATTGGTAAGGAACTGCTGAATAAAGATTTAATGTTCTGTATCTTCTGTTGCCAATTAGCAAGAAATGAAAAAGGGTGACTTATAAGGAAATGTTTCCAGTCCTTTTAGAAGTCCCATCTTGTCATGTAAAGAAGCAAAAAATTGACTTTACACCATTTTTAGGGGACAAGGTAGCTATCAATGAATTTTGACAAATAAATCATTTAAAGGAGTAAATATATTTTCCCAAAATCCTAGCAAGTGTAGCTAAATTCATTATGTACAAATCTAACTAAGAACACAAGTGATGCTGAAACGATGATTATATTAAAAATGCATATTGTTAGGATTATGCAGGTGTACAAAAATATGCCAAATGAATGTTAGTAGTAAGGCACAACTGATAACACCTTTATGAACAAATTGTTGTTAACTAAGAACAATTGTTTGGTTGGGACAATGGATTCATGGGAACTGCTCAAGTTTTGGGTCCATAAAAACAACAGGAACAAACCCTTGATTCTTCCCCTACAGGTGCGCACAGCAAAAGCATTTGAACTTGCGGCCTAAATGAACATAAACATGAGGTAAAAACTTATCCTAGAATTGCTATCGCTTTGCTTTAGAAATAATGGTGAATAAGGATATAAGATGCTATGTTGCGATCTGTTATAAAGTAGGATATGGTTTTCTTAAAGAATCTCCAATTAGATTCCACTAACTATTGAATGAGTGCTAAGTGAATGCAGAAACCAGATGGAAAAATTGTGGTTAGATGCAATGTAATATCGGGCATGCAAGAGAAGCCTAGGAAATCAAACTGTGCACACATAGAGACTATCGATCTCTCATACATAATCGCAAGGTATGAAACAAATCTTTCAAGGACATGAAAGTAGATTTTTTTTATGAACTTGGGCTACAGTGCAACCTTATGACATAAAAATAAAAATAAAAATAAAGATAAAAATAAATCATGATAAACAAAATAAAAGAAGATTCTAAATATTAACACATTGCACACACAAAAAAATAGCGAATCAAAAAGCAAAAATCTAGGAATGGAATTTAAAGTAAAGAAATCCTAAATGAGAAGATTGGATATGGGATGATTTTTACCCTAATGTTGGACGGATAAAGGCAGAGGCGGATGGTGGCTGTAGAGAGTTTGGTTCATCAAGTGTGGACAGGGTTGGGAGGCCCTTAGTGATTCTACACACTTTGATCGTGCTTGGGTTAGCACATATTTTCCATGTGGCAGGTTGAAAAGCGAGAGAGGCTTTTACCTGCAAGAGGCATGCTGCCGTGAGGGTAGGCCATGGACTTGGTCACTCACGAGGATTAACTGAGGGGCACGCAATGAGGTGTTGACCTCATTCCTCAGTAACCATGAGTCTCTCTATAGCATGGATTGGACTGAGTTAACATGGTCTCAGCCATCGCACTAACTCCCCACCACGAAAAATGGGATATTTGAAGGGCATGAAGACGATCATGGCACCCTTGATATCACCTGGAGAAACAAAAGAAATTATTAAACTATACGGTTGTAAATAAGTAAAAATTGAACAATAAACTTATGACTTGAAAATAAAGTAATGGAAAGTGCAATACAGGTAAAATGGTATCTATATGTTTCCTTATTGGCAATATAACTGACATGTATGAAAATTGTATGATGTTAGATTCCTGAGTTTTACATTGATAACAATGTCGATATAGTAGACATGCATATATATGCCTAAAATGCAGGTTTGGTGACCTACTCCCGCTTGTCAAGAGGGACTAAAGAAGGTAAAAGAAAGCATTAAGAACCTGAAGAAGAAAAGGAGACAAGGTTGGGAAAACTGGTAACACCAAGGACGGTGTTAATTCAAGGGGGAGAAGATGTAACATCCCTCGCCACCTCGACCTAGAGCTCACAATGTAAGTAACTATCACTGTAAGTATCGACTTTAAACCTCTGTCAAGTTATGGTTATAATTGATAATTTTAACGACTGGAAACGACTGAAAAGCTTCGAACGACTAAAACGATATTTGGCGACGAACCCACTAGGGGGAAGGGGCTTTCCAGAAAAGAGGAAACATGTAAATTGTTGAAGTATGGTGGGTTAGCACCTTTATTATTTCCTGCCATGCTAGGTAATGGATAGTTTGTACTCTAAATATAGCAAAAGAGAAAAGGAGCCAGCACTAACTTGTAACTATAGAGCAAAAGAGAAAATGTTAATATAAGCAAAATGGAAAAAGTTAAAGGTATAAGACCTATTATATTAACCCTCAATATAAAGGAAAGGCCAAGATAATCAAAGGTTAGAATAAATTTAAGAAAAAGAAATGGTTTATATTAAAGTGAAAATTGATAACTAATACTAACGTTGATGTGATAAGGTTAATGGATTTAAAAAGAGAAAAATGAAATATAGTTTAAAGGGCTAAGTTAAAAGTTTAAAATAATTAAAAATAGAAACTTTTTGTATTAAAGGCAAAAAGAAAGAAAAAAAAAAGAAAAAAAAAGGAAGGAAAGTAATTTTTTCTTGAACGCAAAGATATGAAAGGTAAGATATGCTAGTTGCCGATTATGAATTGATGGTTAAGGAAAAAGCATTTATCCCACATGCATGGGAAGAGAAGAATTGGAGGGCCATGCAGCCTTTTTAAGGAAGTTAAAAATACAAGAGAAAAAAAAAAAACCAGCTCGAGAAGTGGAGAAAGAATCATGGTCGAGGGCATTCTGGGATTTGGGGAATTTGAGCCTTGCTCCATAAACTCGAAAGGAGTCTCCGGAAACCATTCTGGTATTTGTGTTGAATCTTCCTTGTGTTATGCTGTATCTGTTATTTGGCAACCATTCTCGTATCTGTGTTGAATCTTCCTTGTGTTATGCTGTATCTGTTATTTGGTATATGATGTCACGATCCCATGCTTTGGATCGGCGCTGCTTGATCTTGGCGTTATGTTGATTCGATTTCATGCTTGATCCCAGCTTTATGTGGTCTTCTTTTTATGCTTGGTCTCAAATTTATGTTGTCTCGATTTGATGCTTGTACTCAGTCAGGTATTTGTCCCAATTTTCATGGTTGATCCCAGTCCTGAGTTGTCATGATCTCATGGATGGATCATTTATCTGTTTATGTGGGATCGCAGTAGTTATCTCTATGAGATTTGGGTGGATACAGTGATGACAAGTTTTCCTTTGTGTTAAAATGTTGTTAGTATAGTCGATCTGATTGACTGGCAGGTACCTTGTTTTAAGAAAATGCTGTGTGGATACGATTTGGCAGACCGTCTGTATCGGTGTGTTTGTGTGACTAGCGTCGGTATTTTCATGCCTTTAGAGTTCTGGTTATGGATTCTCAAGTCCATGTCGGTATGGCTGCGATTTGGCAGACCACGTGTAATTATCAGCATTACTGCGTTCAGTGTGCTCTTTTAGCTATCGCTCTTTATAAATGGTCAGGGTAACTGTTACCTTTTCATTTGTTTTTCTAGAAGCACAATATACAAATGATAACTGTTTCTTGTAAGTGAAAACTATTGGAAGTTTGACTGCTGTTCTAATTTAAATCTTGAAGTTTTAACCATCCTTCACAATCTGGGCGTTCATGTCATACAAGTGCCCCTCTTTTTGTCTGTTGATTGTCACTCCTTAACCTGCATGTAACAACTCACTGTGCATGAAATATGACTCTTGATTAATTTTTTGTGTACGAGTCTAACTCGATATTTAAGTCAAACTTTAATTTGCCTTTACTCCTAGTATAGTTTAGCACTACGATTTTAAGTATTTTTCTATTGTTAATATCGTGTATAATTTTAAGAGATGGAGATGCCTTTAATAATAATAAAAAATCTCACATACATTTTGTCTTTTTCTGTATATGCCACCTGCTCGGCCACTTGGGAATTATGCATGCATGATTTGTAACTTTTTCTGGGTGTCATAAACTCAGGCTATCCTTCATTGACTGCCAGCTCGCACACTTGAGTCTGGTGCATAAGAACTCGAACTGGGGCATGATATAGCTGTAACTATTATTTTTATTATGACAAACTATTGGAAGGCCCCCTTTAACTTATTGTGCTAATGTGCATGCTGCGATCTATCTTTTAACGCGCTCACACATATGGTTAATTTGTTTTGTCGCGATATACAATTGCCCACTCAAATTGTTGCTTTCACAGGCAAGCACTCATGCACAGCTCCCATGTCGACTGCTGATTCCACTCTTTTGAGATGTCAATGGGATACACGCTTTGGGTGAATACGTACAAGTCTCATGCATGGCTTCGTTATGATCTGGGTGTCATGAACTCACGCTGTCTTTATCAAAATGCTGAAAGGCAGTATAAAGATGATCTTCTTGCTCCATTCTGTTCATGTGTATAAATATTATCTTAGATTGATGTGATCCTGCTAATATTTGTCTTATAGCTCGGATATGTCCTCATTTATTCATGATCATTGACGAAATAAGGTTTAAAACAGAGGCCTCTGCGTTTCTCTTATGCAGGGAAGGTCGCAATAGTTCCCATTGTCTAAGTAAATGATTGCATGAGTAGATTCGATGCATCTAAATGATTGCATGAGTAGATTTGAACATGGTATAAACGTTTTCTTTATATTTTTTGTGTGACCTATGAGACAAGCATTAATCACCCAATATATATTTAGAATTCCAACATTATTGCGCTGCATTTTGAATTGCTGTTAAATAACATCAAATGGGTACGATGTCGCCAGAATCTAGCGCCACAGCCTACGATTGAAAAGCAGCTTGTCTTCAAGTATCACAAATAAATTTATATGCATCTTAGTCTCAGTAATCAGACCCTCTCTGCTACTGATGCTGCCAATGCACAATCCACACAAAAACTGGCCTCGGACAATATATGGAGTGCGCTGCAGTCCTCAAATTATACTTGTTCCCTTGAAACACAAAAGTCGCTTATACCAGGACCAATATGTTTAAATATAGACTATGGTCCAATGAATGATGGTCCAAGATGCTTAGCACCTGCAGCAAACCACCCTTGGGTTTCATTAATATTCTTAGAGAGCCTCAATGATTAAGAGGTGTAAAGATATATTCATGGGATAGTATGGTTATATATATTTATCCATGAAAGTGTTTAAAAATTTAATACTTAAAGATATATCTTCATGCTAATATAGATATATCAGGGAAGAGATGATTTTAAGTAGTAATAGATGTTAAGATATATTACTATCTCACTGTAGATATATGTTACAAATAAAATAAAATGCTTATTAAATATTTAATGGTATATTCTTATGTTGGTATGGATATATCATGAATGGAAAGTGATGATTAGAAGTAGTAATATATGTAAGATATATATTACTATGTTAGTGTACATATATGTTGCAATGAAAATAAAATGTTCATTATAACATGTAAAGGTTATCTTCTTATGTTTTGCGTTAAGTACAAGTTATCAATATGTTTTATAACTGAGTGGTCGAACATTAGATCATGTTGAGGGAACTTGGGAAGGGTTCTAAATTTATTCCTTACCTTAGTGGGTTCGTCGCCCAAGCTCGGGGGTGACTCTAGGCGGAAGAACGCACGCCAGATAGAGTCAGTTGGTTGGGTGGAAAGTCGAAGCGAAGCTTTCAGTCGGATCATTCTTTAACTTAGAAAATGAATTTTTAATTACTAGTTGTTAGAGTTAGTCGTTAAAGTGGCTAGCTACATTTATAAATAAGTTTATATTTTCTCTTTGAATAGTTGAATATTTAATGCTAAAATGTGAAGTGCAGGAAGACGCGAATGATGGAAGTATGTTAGGGCACCTTACAGTATATATATGTGTTTGATTATGCAATCGTTTATTTTGTTTTATTTATCAAACTGTAACGGTCTAACCCTGTTGTGTCTTAACAGTCGCCTTGGGGATTCTTGTCCCTTCAACTATTGCTGGTACTAGGAAGAGTGATGAATGTTATGAGAATGGTGACAGGGATGTTATTCATGCATACTTAAATTTCATGATATAGATCGGACAAGTAGTCGAATCATCCTGCAATGTCTAAGAACTCGAGTATGAAATGTACTTATGACTCAAGTTGGGTTAGGAGGTTTGCAAAGTAGAGTAAGGATCACATGGAAAAAAATAAGGAATATGTATGTTATCCTTTGGTATTCTTAAGGTTGTTTTAATTTCAATATGCTTAATCCGAGTACCCAAGAGTAGTGGTATCATTAATTTCAATGGATAATTAATTAAGGAAATCTCTTACCACTTTCTTGATCGGTTACTATTTTATGGTATGCATAGTATGATGGTATTAGATGTGAATTACATTAAAGAGAATTTTCAAAAGATTGTCTTACCATGCACATGGTTTTTGACATACTTGATGTGAAATTTTCTTGTGAAGGTTGCTGCTAAGTAGTAATAACAGAACACAATACCCTTTTTTGCACATATTGGCACCCAGGTATAAGAGGGGGCGCTACATCAATGATTTACTTCATAGAAGACTGAAACATGCATACATAGCTGAAAATGGAATTTTATTAAAACTGAGCAGAATTGTTTAGAGTTCTTTACAGACCGGCAATTAGCTACTCAGCTACTAGCTAACTCAACTCTAAGAAGAGGCTGGCATATATAGCATACAAGAGATGAGCAAGTCGACCCTTTAGTGTTCGACTGTTTGTAAACTTAGTAAATCATAAAAGGAGTCTAACTATTTACAAGCCAGCGCATGGTCTGGTTCCTCCTTCAACGTGATCGTGGCATCTTCCATGTTCGTCTGTGGTAGGAGTCCCTCTTTTATCGTGAAGGGTGGCATGCAAGCTCCCCTTTTTGCATGATTGATGGCATGGTGGTGAGGAAAGGCAATGTATACAATGATTCTTCTAGAACATCTTGATCGCTTCAACATCAAATACGTGAACTGCAGGCGGGTTGCAAACTATTTCATATTTTAAATGCGTGGAATCTTTTATTAACAACGCGCAGGATGATGGGCGATTTGGACAGAGAGGTGAACGACAAAGTGGATATGCTCATAATGTAATTGTTGTGTGCTAGGTTTAACTATGGCTAGATTTTATTTGCTACACCGTTATCTATTTCGTGAATGTGCGAGAGTTTTATTCCCTGTCCGTGCATGAATCATTTCATGTCATGCTTATAACATGAATCCTGCAAAAGAAAAGAGATATGCGTTAATATCATAGCCTTATGATTTAAGACGATAAGGGAATTACATTATATAAGTAATTCATGAAAATCCAACGAAATATATTTACATTGTTTAATTCTTAAAACAAAAATAAGACTATATGAGGTGGAATAAAGTGGCTCAAAATTCAAAGTTTTATCTCATATTAAAGATTAAGAATATTTTAACAAATTTATAATGCACATTTTATATGAATTTTGAAAATAATGCATATGTAAATTTATATTAAAATTTATGATGCAAGTTTATATTAAAGTTTAAATTAAAGTTTGTAATGTATATTTTATATGGATTTGAAAATATATTAAAGTTTCATTTCTTAAAGTCCTAATTGGAATTATTTAATTCACTTGAATAATGAATGGTTTGATATTTAACATTTTTCATTTTCCATAGTTTAATAAATCATAATATTTTAAATGTATTCCCTCTTTAATCACTTTAAAACATTACAATTTAATGAGACAAAGTCTTAACATCAACCCATGATTCTAGTTATGTATATGCACGTAGTATGGAATCAGTGAGGACCAGAAGATGGAGACAAGTCAAAACCAAGAAACCAATAAGGAACATGTCATCAAAATGCAGTGCAGAACTTAAGACTAAAAGAAAAGGCTGAATGGAGTGCCAAAATGCGCACTAAATGAAATAATAAATAAAAAATGTTCACTTAAGCTTATTTCACATTTATAAGTTATAATTGATGAAAACATAGTAAAAGATAGACAAGTTAAAGATAAATATATTATATTTCGGTAAATAGGCCAGTTAAAGATAAATGTATTAGATTTCAGTAAATAGGCCAGGAAATTAATGTAAATAAGACCATTATAAAAGACAATTTCAAGGCTCAACATACCCCCAGACCAAATATATGGCACGTCCTCGTGTCATGAATGAATCGGAAGTGATCTTTTATTTATTCAACAACTTTGCTTGATCATAAATAGTTTATAGACAACTATTCAGCAAAATGAAGCCATATTTATTACTCCATGAAAACTAGAACTTAGAAAAAAATTATGGTATGAAATGACCAAAATGACATCATATTAGTTAAAATTTGTTAATACATACAATTCTTCTACTAGTAATAATTAATGCTTATGAAGAACATATAAATCGAAACTCCCTCCCCTAGACCGAAGCTATGGCATGTCCTCGTGCCATGAATGAATTAAGACTGGGGTAAAATAGAAAACATGAGGGTGTATATATTCAATAAATCTTATACGAAACTATTCATCAGTGCTACTTCTCAAAGGTTTATAATTATTCAAGTAATTATAGATAGAGTGCACTTTTCAAGTTCACTAGACTCCTAAATTTATGGATCCCACTTCTAGGATAGTGATTTCCTAGGTATGGTATGAATTTAGACAACAGGGTCTTAACTATAGCTTACAAAAATTCTCAAATGGCAGGTAGATGGAGTTCATTTTCTTTATATCAACCCTAGATACCGTCCTCCGGTAGACCCACATCAACCTTTATTATGAGAAAGTCATTTTCATATTGTTTCTTTTTCTCTTTTTTTTTCTTTTTTTTAGACTATTTCTCTCTCTCTCTCTCTCTCTCTTTTAACAAGTTTTCCTCCCCAGAAAGATTCCCCTCTTTCAGTCGGGCTTTCTCAGTAACCCGTCGGGTTTACCTGGTCATACCACAGGCTGGTACCCACTGCGAGTGAGCCTGTTTAGTACCCCGACGGGTTAACCTCTTAAACCTATTTTCTATCAAAGGCTCTTGTCCCAATGTTTCCAATCCCTATAGATATTCGGCAAATGATTTTTCCTATGGAGTGGTGGGGGAGAAGCTCTGAAAACCATGCTATGCGGTGGGATGGTATATGGATCGGAGGACAGCTTCTCTTCCCTTTTTATTATCATGTGAAAATAAAGGCTGCAAGAGGAATCTACTACTAAATCAAAGATACACACGATTGATGGATTTAGTGTAAAGTGGATGAAGCCATAATAGTAATGAATGAAAGTTGTCTCTAGTCTCAAATCTTGTCTCTTTCATATAGAATTATAGTAGTGTTCTACACAAACTAGGAATTTCATTTACCCGTATGGTACCTTGTAATAAAGATGGTTAAATAACATGTCCTCATAATGAAGCTAGGATGTACGAGTGACCTCTAGGTTTTAGATAGACCTTAATCTTATGACAAATCCTCATGATGTTTACAGTTGCTCTTGAGTAAGCGGTATAATTAGAAATATGCATGTATGAAAATAAATACTGATGTAAAATTGTTTTACTTTAGTCATTAACATGATCATATTCTTAGTTCTTTTATTTGAAAATAAAGCAAGAAAAAGACGAAGTTGCATTATTCCCTAAACTAACAATGCAAAATTTTATTTATATACATATTTCCCTATCCTAAGAAGAAAGAAAACATATTTATTCAAGTATATGAGCTTTTCCAATGAAACCAAGTATGAAGCAAAATGAGAATTGTACCTTTATCCACATATGAAAATATTGGTGCGGTGATTACCTGAATGTTGAAGTTCAACCAACTTACTTTTATGTGCATCAATAGGTGTCGAATGAATGAATGATATTGCGGTTGAGTTACCTCCTGAAACCATCTTTCGATGTAGTATTGGTACTCACCTTCCTTCACTATGTCATACAGATCCTCTTCTTCTAGTTGACCAGTTGCTTGAACATATGATGGATCTGTTAGCTTACATGTAAATAACTCTTTAATTTCTGGTTGCTCTCCTTCGGATGTAATCCCCAATATGTTAGCTTATTCTATAGTCTTGCAAAGAAAATCCTTTTGTAATTCTTGGGATTTTGGTTTGTTTGTCATTTAAGGAGTGGATGATAAGCTCTCAATTGCTATCAAGAGCTTCTCCTCTTGAGAGGTAGAGATCGAGATACCATCTATTTCTAGGAGTTGAGAAAGTTATCTCATATTAATGAGCACCTTTTATTCCATGTTGTTGGTTGGTAGATACTGTTTCACACAAGGATTAGTCCCTCGGGTTCTTACAGTACCCAAAAAAAAAAATTAAGTGTTTTTTTGAGAAACTATCTACTAATAAAACAAATTTGTGATTTAAATAAAACACACTAAAACACCTACATAAAAAGTACACTTAAGAGAAGTAAATCAAACTTTGCATGAAGTAAACACACTTGTGCGAAAAAGGAACAACAAAATTTTGGGGCAACCCACTAAAGTGGATGCGTCAGGATTTCACACTATGGAAATTTCGTAGTGAAGTCATCTTTGTGCCTTATCATTTCCCCTCCCCCTTGCTGTGTAATGTAAAGGAAACCTACCTACCCTTATCTACCTAGACTCTAATCCCTTTAGCACCTCCCCAGAAATGGTGCCAAAATGTTGGGTAAAATATGCACTATTTAATTCAACACTTAATTTTTCAACTCTGGGAGGGAGCTTGTGAGATGCAATCACTGTATGTGCAAAATTGAAGGCTTGAACTTACCTAAGCTAACTAAATATGCATATGCGCTAACATGCAAGTATACAATTTTAATCTACATGCATGGCTATCATGAGTTAAATGCAAGAATTTAGTCTATCTATGAAAACAGGAAATTAACTAAGAACTTGAAAAGTAACTATAAATTCAAATCCAATCTAATCTATTCTACAAAGGCAGAAAACTAATTAACAATGGAGATTCAAACTAGTCTACTGTTACACTAAACTATTCTATGAAATGAAATTGCAACAACTTAATCTAGGAAAGCGGTCACTTGGTCTGAAAGCAAGTTAATCTAATGAAAGTAAATTCAACTATTCAGAATGGGAAACAAATCAACTAAACTATTTTATGATTGCATGAACTATATGCTTATGCAGGGATGAGAATTAACCATACGATTAACTATGAATGCAAATATCAAAGTTAATTACAAAAGCAAATACTGAAATTAATTACGAAAGAAAATATTGAAATTAATTACTATAGAACATGAAATTATACTGCAAGTGGAAAGATCAACTAATCTATTTATTCTATCAGCGAAACTACTCTATACTTCCAAAAGAGAAAACTAACTAACTATCCTACTCTAGTTATTGAACTTATGCAATCGTATAAAGAAAATTACAACATTAATCTAAGGACCAAGTCTAAACAAATACTTTGTGAGGAATCATAAACTAATGTAAGCAAACTAATTTAACAAATCTAGCCTAATCAACAATTAATCTATGAACTTTCAAAATGAAACTAATGTATCTAATATGAACAATCTAAAACAATCCCTATTCCCTAACGCTTAGAATCTATCATGCAAAGTTCATGAAATAAAACTGAATTGAAGTTAAAGATAAAAATAAAGGAAACTAAAGTAAGCTCAAAATAAAATAAATTAGACTAATACAAATAAATCGAATTCACACTAAAAATAAAACTAAACTAAAAGAATTTCATGAACTGAACTAAAATGAAATTAAATGAAATAGTGAAAATAAACTAGATTAACCGAAATTTTTTTTATCATAAAATAACACATTAAGCAATTCAATAAAAAAATATAAATGATATATTCAAAATGCAAAATGCAAAATACAAAATACATGCTAAATACAAAAGATAATATAGCATAAAACAAATTTAATTATAAAAAAAAAAACAATTTAACCCACATTAAAATAATTATAAAGAAATTCAAATTACTGTGTTAACATGATATGAAATTAACATATAAAAGAAGACAGCATTTACACTCATTTATATTCTGAATTTCATTAAAACTGAAACAATAAAACTTATGCATTAATATAAAACTGAATATGAAATGTTGAAGATGGATTCGAATCCCTACTAATCTACAAAACACAATAAAATAATAGAAAATTAACCTATACTCTAGCTAATTATTTCTACAGAAAACATAATATTAAAAACTATGGAAATGAATGAAAATTCTGTAAAATTCTATCTAAATTTGAATTAAAGGCTGAAAGACAGACTGGAGGAAGGTGCGAATAGAAGATTGAAAAACAGTCCACATAGAGGAACAAACAAATGACTAAAAAGACAGTGCGCACAGAGGGACGAATGGTCGGCCGTATGGAAAATTGCATAAAAGCCAGGAAAAATATAGTTTATTAACGGCAAAACTTATCTATAAAAAAACTAAATATATATACATAAAAAAAAACTACTTATCTACAAAAAGGAAAGATAAATGATGAATATGTATAAATGCAACCTCTAGTTGTTGAGGGGCCCTTCGCAGCAATCAGAGGTTAGTCTACATCTATGAATTACTTCACAGAAGACTGAGACATGCATATATAGCTGAAAATGGAATTTTATTAAAACTGAGCAGAATTTTACAGATTTCTTTACACACCAGCAACAAGCTACCCACCTACTAGCTAACTCAGGTCTAAGAAGAGGCTGGTATATATAGCATACAAGAGATGAGCATGTTGACCCTTTAGTGGTCTACTGCTCTCTAAAATTAGTAAATCATAAAAGGCGTCTAACTGTTTACAAGCAATCGAATGCTATGGTTCCTCCTTCAGTGTGATCGTGGCATCTTCAGCGTGCGTCTGTGGTAGCAGTCCCTCTTTTATCATGAACGGTGGCATGCAACCTCCCCTTTTAGCATGATTGATGGCATGGTGGCGAGAAAAGGCAACGTACACAACGAGTCTTCTAGAACAAGATCGCTTAAAACATCAAATGTGTGAACTGCAGGTGGGTTGCAAACTATTTCATATTTTAAATTCTTGGAAACTTTTATTAACAGCGCGCAGGCTGGTGAGCGATTTGGATGGAGAGCTGAAGAGAAAGTCGGATATGCTTATAATGTAATTGCTCGGTGCCAGGTTTAACTATGGCTAGATTTTATTTGCTACACCATTATCTATTTCGTGAATGTGTGAGAGTTTTATTCCTTGTCTATGCGTGAATCATTTCACGTCATGCTCATAGCATGAAGCCTGCAAAAGAAAATATATATGCGTTAATATCATAGCATTATGATTTAAGAGGATAAGGGAATTACATTATATAAGTAATTCATGAAAATCCAACGAAATATATTTACAATGTTTAATTCTTAAAACAAAAAGAAGACTATATGAGGTGGAATAAAGCGGCTCAAAATTCTAAGTTTTATCTCATATTAAAGTTTTGAGAATATTTTAACAAAGTTATAATGCATATTTTATATGGATTTTGAAAATAATGCATATGCAAACTTATATTAAAATTTATAATGGATATTTTATATGGAATATAATGCATATTTTTTAATGCAAGATTATAATAAAGTTTATATTAAAGTTTGTAATCCATATTTTATATGGATATGAAAATATATTAAAGTTTCATTTCTTAAAGTTCTAAGTGGAATTATTTAATTCACATGAATAATGAATCGTTTTATATTTAACATTTTTTCATTTTCCATAGTTTAAGAAATCATAATATTTTAAATGTATTCCCTCTTTAATCACTTTAAAACATTACAATTTAATAAGACAAAGTATTAACATCAACCCGTGATTCTAGTTATGTATATGCAAGTAGTATGGAATCAGTGAGGACCAGAAGGCAGAGACAAGTCAAACCCAAGAAACCAATAAGGAACGTGTCATCAAAACTCAGTGCAAAACTTAGGATTGAAAGGAAGGGCTGAATGGAGTGCCAAAATGTGCACTAAATGCAATAATACATCAAAAATGATGAATTAAGCTTTCACATTTATATTTTATAATTGGTGAAAACATAGTAAAAGATAGACAAATTAAAGATAACTGTATTAGATTTCGGTAAATAGGCCAAGAAATTAATGCAAATAAGGCAATTATAAAAGACAATTTCAAGGCTCAACAATGAATTTTAATAATGGTCGACTTATCCTAGAAGAGCACTCGACCACTAAAGGGTCGACTTACTTGCATTCGAAAAACGATATATATGAGAATGCTTGTATGCGAGAGAGAGTTAGAGAAGTAGAAGTAGTTTTTAGTTCAGCCAGTTTATGTAAATTCAGACTGTTTATTTTAATGGAAAACTATGTCATACTATTCTTGATTGTGCTCCATTAATGTGTACTTCTAAAACTGAGAAGAATTTTATAGAGTTCTTTCCACACCAGCAACTAGGTACCCAACTACTAGCTAACTCAGCTCTAAGAAGCGGCTGGTATATATAGCATACAAGAGATGAGCAAGTCAACCCTTTAATGGTCAATTACTCTCTAACTATTTACAAGCCACCGTATGGTCTGGTTACTCCTTCGGCATGATCGTGGCATTTTTAGCGTACGTCTGTGGTAGCAGTCCCTCTTTTATCGTGAATGGTGGCATGCAGGCTCCCCTTTTAGCGTGATTGATGGCATGGTAGTGAGAAAAGGCAGTGTACACAAGGATTCTTCGAGAACAATATCACTTCAACATCAAATCCGTGAACTGCAGGTGGGTTGCAAACTGTTTCATATTTTAAATGCGTGGAATCTTTTATTAACAACGCACAAGAAGATGGGCGATTTGGAAAGAGAGTTGAACGACAAGCTGGATATGCTCATAATGTAATTGCTATGTGCCAGGTTTAACTATGGCTAGATTTTATTTGCCACGTTGTTATCTATTTCGTGAATCTGCAAGATTTTTATTCCATGTCCATTTGTGAATCATTTCACGTCATGCTCATAACATGAATCCTAGAAAAGAAAAGATATATGCATTAATATCATAGCATTATGATTAAAGGGGATAAGGGAAGCACATTATATAAGTAATTCATGAAAAGCCAACGAAATATATTTACGATGTTTAATTCTTAAAACAAAAAGGAGACTATATGAGGTGGAATAAATTGGCTCAAAATTCCAAGTTTTATCTCGTATTAAAGTTTAAGAATAATTTAACAAATTTATAATGCATATTGAAAATAATGCATATTTTATATGGAAAATAATGCATATTTTATAATGCAAGTTTATAATAAAGTTTATATTAAAGTTTCTAATGTATATTTTATATGGATTTGAAAATATATTAAAGTTTCATTTCTTAAAGTTTTAAGTGGAATTATTTAATTCACTTTGGTTTTATATTTAACATTTTTTCATTTTCCATAGCTTAAGAAATCATAATATTTTAAATGTATTCCCTCTTTAATCACTTTAAAACATTACAATTTAATGAGACAAAGTCTTAACATCAATCCGTGATTCTAGTTATGTATATGCAAGTAGTATGGAATCAGTGAGGACCAGAAGACAGAGACAAATAAAATCCAAGAAACCAATCAAGAACATGTCATCAAAACTCAGTGCAAAACTTATGACTTAAAGAAAGGGTAGAATGGACTGCCAAAATGCGCACTAAATGCGATAATGCATAAAAAATGATGAATTAAGCTTCTTTCACATTTATAAGTTATAATTGATGAAAACATAGTAAAAGATAGACAAATTAAAGATAAATGTATTAGATTTCGGTAAATAGGCCAAGAAATTACTGTAAATAAGGCCATTATACAAGACAATTTCGAGGCTCAACAATGAACTGTAATAATGGTTGACTTATACTAGAAGAGAACTCGACCAATAAAGGGTCGACTTGCTTGCTTTCTAAAACCCATATACATGAGAATGCTTCTATGCGAGAGAGAGTTAGAGAAGTAGAAGTAGTTTTTAGTTCAACCAGTTTATGTAAATTCGGCCTGTTTATTTTAATGGAAAACTCTATCATACTGTTCTCGATTGTGCTCCATTTATGCGTAGTTCTAAAACTGAGCAGAATTTTACAGAGTTCTTTACACACCGACAACTAGCTACCCAACTACTACCTAACTCAGCTCTATGAAGACGTTGGTATATATAGAATACAAGAGATGAGCAAGTCTACCTTTTTGTGGTCAACTCCTCTCTAAACTTAGTAAATCATAAAATTCGTCTAACTGTTTACAAGTTAAGGCATGGTTTGGTTCCTCCTTCAGCGTGATCGTGGCATCTTTAGCGTGCATATGTGGTAGCAGTCCCTCTTTTATCATGAACGGTGGCATGCAAGCTCCCATTTTAGCATGATTGATGGCATGGTGGAGAGAGAAGGCAGCGTACACAGCGAGTCTTCTAGAACAAGATCGCTTCAACATCAAATGCGTGAATTGCAGGTGGGTTGCAAACTATTTCATATTTTAAATGCCTGGAATATTTTATTAATAGCGCGCATGCTGATGGGTGATTTGGACGGAGAGTTGAACGACAAGCTGGATATGCTCATAATCTAATTGCTCGGTGCCAGGTTTAACTATGGCTAGATTTTATTTGCTATACCATTATCTATATCGTGAATGTGTGAGAGTTTTATTCCTTGTCCATGCGTGAATCATTTCATGGCATGATCATAACATGAAGCCTACAAAATAAAAGAGAAATGCGTTAATATCATAGCATTGTGATTTAAGAGGATAAGGGAATTACATTATATAAGTAATTCATGAAAAGCCAACGAAATATATTTACCGTGTTTAAAACTTAAAACAAAAAGAAGACTATATGAGGTGCAATAAAGTGGCTCAAAATTCAATGTTTTATCTCATATTAAAGTTTAAGAACATTTTAACAAATTTATAATGCATATTTGATATGGATTTTGAAAATAATGCATATGCAAATTTATATTAAAATTTATAATGCATATTTTATAATGCAAGTTTATAATAAATTTTATATTAAGGTTTGTAATGGATATTTTATATGGATTTAAGAATATATTAAAGTTTCATTTCTTAAAGTTCTAAGAGGAATTGTTTAATTTACTTGAATAATGAATGGTTTTATATTTAACATTTTTTCATTTTCCATAGTTGAAGAAATCATAATATTTTAAATTTATTCCCTCTTTAATCACTTTAAAACATTATAATTTAATGAGACAAAGCCTTAACATCAGCCTATGATTCTAGTTATGTATATGCAAGTAGTATGGAATCAGTGAGGACCAGAAGACAGAGAGAAGTCGAACCCAAGAAATTAATAAGGAACATGTCATCAAAACTCAGTGCAAAACTTAGGATTGAAAGAAATAGCTAAAGTGAGTGCCAAAATGCGCACTAAATGCAATAATACAACAAAAATGATGAATTAAGCACCTTTCACATTTATAAGTTATAATTGATGAAAACATAGTAAAATATAGAAAAATTAAAGATAAATGTATTAGATTTCGGTAAATAGGCCAGGAAATTAATGTAAATAAGGCCATTATAAAAGACAATTTCGAGGGTCAACATAATGGCCTCGAAATTAAAATGTTGGGCAAAATATGCACTATTTAATTCAACACTTAATTTGTCAACCCGGGGAGGGAGATTGTGAGATGCAATCACTGTATGTGCAGAAATGAAGGCTTGAACTAACCTAAGCTAACTAAATATGTAGATGCGCTAAAATGCAACTATATGATTTTAATCTACATGCATGGCTATCATGAGTTACACGCAAGAATTTATTCTATCTATGAAAACATGAAATTTACTAAGAACTTGAAAAGTAACTAAAAATTCAAATCTAATCTAATCTATTCTACAAAGGCAGAAAACTAATTAACAACTAAACTTCAAACTAGTCTAATGTTAGACTAATCTATTCTATGAAATGAAATTGCATCGACTTAATATAGGAAAGTAGCCACTTGGCTCGAAAGCAATTTAATCTAATGAAAGTAAATTTAACTATGCAGAATGGGAAACAAATCAACTAAACTATTTAATGAATGCATGAACTATATGCTTATCCAGGAATGAGAATTAACCATATTATTAACTATGAAAGAAAATACCGAAGTTAATTACAAAAGAAAATACTTAAATTAATTATGAAATAAAATATTGAAATTAATTACTATAGAACATGAAATTATACTGCAAGTGAAAAGAGCAACTAATCTATTTATTCTATGAGCGAAACTATTCTATACTTCCAAAAGAGGAAACTAACTAACTATCCTACTCTAGTTATTGAAATTATGCAATTGTATAAAGCAAATTAAAAAATTAATCTAAGGACCAAGTGTAAACAAATACTTTGGAAGGAATCATAAACTAATGTAGGCAAACTAATTTAACAAATCTATCCTAATCAACAACTAATCTATGAATTTTCAAAATGAAACTAATGCATCTAGTATGAACAATCTAAAACAATCCCTATTCCCTAATGCTTAGAATCTATGATACAAAGTTCATTAAATAAAGCTAAACTAAAGTAAAAGATAAAAATAAAGGAAATTAAACTAGGCTCAAAATAAAATAAATTAGACTAATACAAATAAATAGAATTCACACTAAAAATAAAACTAAACTAAAAGAATTTCATGAACTAAACTAAAATGAAATTAAATGAAATAGTGAAAATAAACTAGATTAACCTAAAACAAATTTATCATAAAATGACACATTAAGAAATTTAATAACAAAATATAAATGATATATTCAAAATACAAAATACATACTAAATACAAAAGGTAATATAGCATAAAATAGATTTAATTATAAAAACAAATAGTTTAACCCACATTAAAAAATAATTATAAAGCAATTCAAATTACTTTATTAACATGATACAAAATTAACATATAAAAGAAGAGAACAATTACACTCATTTCTATTCTTCTCGTCACAGGAAGTTCTACACAGCTAGCGTTTTCTCATGCTGGTTATAGACCTAGCCTCCAAGTAGGTATCCATCTTCTTCAACACTTATATCTGGCCGAGTCAGAAAGGCCCTCCGAGTACTTACATCTGACCATGGTGGGAAAATCATTGCAAACCATGTTAGAAGGCTTTGTGCTTACATCTCACCATGATAGGAAACTCATTCACACATCATGTTAGAAAGGATCTCCCAGCACTTATATCTCACCATGATAGGAAACTCATTTACACATCATGTCACAAAGGCTCTACACTTACATCTAACCATGACAGGAAACTCATTCACACGTCATGTTAGAAAGGCTCTACACTTACATCTGACCATTGAAGGAACCAATCCTCTCACCATGAAAGAATGGATTAGCATACATTTTACCATGGAAGGAACCAATCCTCTCACCATGACAAAATGGCTCACAAACTCATCACTTCCCCTTGGAGGGAACCTCGATCTCGGGAACACCAAGCTTCTCCCTGAAGTATTAAAACTTCCCTCTAGCCAAAGGGTTAGTCAACACATCAGCTATATGTTCGTCTGTCACAACATACTGGAGCTTCACTACTCCACTCTGCACCATATCCCTAATATACTGATATTTGATCACGATTTTCTTCGAATTGTCATGGAACACCAGGTTATTAGACAACTTCACACAACTCTGGTTGCCGCAATATATACAAGTAGCATTCAACTGGAGATCAAATAAACCGGGCAATAGCTTCCTCAGCCATACTGCCTCACAACTAGCTGAACAAGCTACGACATACTCTACGTAGGCTATACTCAATGCCACACAAGAATGTTTCTTGCTAAACCAAGAGATCACACCTGATCCCATACTGAAGCAACACCCTGAATTTCTCTTCATTTTGATGGCACTGCCTGCCCAATCTGAATCAACATAACCTTCCAAGTTAATCTTTTGATTTACCTCATACTTGAGCCCATAATCAAGCGTACCCCTTAGGTAACTCAGAATATACTTTGCAGCAATAAAGTGAACATGTCTTGGATCTATCATGAACTAGCTCAAGATGTTCACAACAAAGCAAATATCCATTCTCGTATTCATTAGGTACATCAAGGAACAAATCCTCTGACATACATCGTGTCATCAACCATCTCTGATGAAGGAACACTCAATACCTTCAGGTTCAATGCCATAGGTGTGGTCATGGTCTTACATTTCATCATCCTGAACCTCTTAAGGATCTCTACTGCATACTTCCCTTGTCCCAAAGAGATTCCATCCGCATTCCACCACACCTCCATGCCTAGAAAAATAGTGCATCATATCCAAGTCCTTCATGTTGAACTTGGCAGCAAGTCTTCCTCTTGAAAATTTAATGAGTTCCTCTTTTCTTTTAGGAACAAATCATCGACATATAATAGGAGCATCACTAGTCTTCCACCTTCAACCTTGAAGCAAAGGTTGGAATCCACTTTTCTCTCAGTAAAGCCTAAAGTGATCAATAAGTTGTCCATCCTGGTGTATCATGTCGAACCTCAAGATATTCTGTAGTCACTCCCTCTGAAGCGGAGCATCATTCTCCCTCTGTGTGTACTAGAGTGACAAGTAGCTTCCTCTGCTACTATTATTCTATGTATCCATCTAGGGTCACTGGATACCAAGATCCTCTATCTTGAACTTTTCAAAAGTTATTCTCACACCCATCTGTGAGCTTGCCATCCTCTATAGGCTTTCATCTTCAACCTTGTAGTAAAGGTTAAGATCTCCATCACTCTAGGTTATATTCAAGCTCCTCACGTATGTGTTATTCCATGGCTGTATTCTAATCTCGTTCAAGGCCTTCTTTCATTTGCACACATGATTCTTCCTGTCATGTGACTTCACTTCCAATGGCTGCAAGTGCCTCTTTATAGTTTGTGCCTTCTTTTCATGAGAAGCCCCGTGCTATGAATCTTTCCTTGCATCCCACGATGTTTCCATCTACTGCATGATGGAACTATGAACTTCCCTTCATGTATTGATACTGTATCCTAGACATCATTCTTCTTGAACTATTATTCCCTTTCTTCTTGGTTACTTCTTCATATCTGGAAGGTTTTGTATCAATGATGTCGCTGCATTCGTCATATTATTCTTCATCTTGAACTGTTGTCACTTGTTCTGTGGAACAAGTCTCATCCTTCTTTGCTTGTACGTAATTTTATGTGATCTTTCTTACAATTCAAATGCATTAGTTGTATGGTTATAAACATTTCACAAGGTATATTAATAATGAAAATTTATTTTGCATCAAGATATATGATTATGCAACAATTTTAGCCAATACAACATTCATCCATATCTCACGAAAACTTTCTAGATTCCTTCCATCTCTACCAGGACAACATTGAGATTGTGCACTAATCCAATATGTCAGAAAAGAGGTTTCATTCTAGACAAGTAGCAATGGATATTTGTATAGCACCATGAACTAATTACCCATTACATGCATATTAGAAGTATACTATCATTAATGCAAACATTCTATCATGCATAATACATCAACTGAATATAAACAAATGCATAACAAAACAATATCATGAAATGATGATTGAATACTTATCTTTATTTGTTTCTTGGGTAGACTCCTTCGTGAGCCTTCAGCTTCATCATCTTCTTCATCCATCATTTCTTATCCAAATGCTAAGATGGATAATATTTTCTTCAAGAGTTGAGTCCTCTGTATTCCTCATCTCTTGAGGGATCTTCTTTGGATGGAGAGACCTTGATCGTTAGTTTCTGTTGTCAATCTTCTTCTTGTGTGTGCTCTTCCCAGAGTCTACTGAAAGTAATCACTTCCTTCTAGCACACATTCCTCGAATTAATGAATCCCATGATCCTGGAAGGCCATTATCACAACTTTTGTATTCTCCACTTCTTCTTCTATAGCTTCAAGTTGTTATTTGATTTGAGAGACCCTTCTAAAGTATGACTATATGGTCTCTGCATTTTGGATCTTTCACATTCTTCAATTTTTTTCTCAAAGTCATCTTCCGATTTATGTTCTTCCCTTTAAATATCTTGGTCAAGGAATCAAACGTCTCTTTATGTGTCTTTACGGAAGACACTTTTGGTATAAGGTGATCCGTGATTGGATCAATAATTATCTTCTTGGCCTTGACCAAGTTCTTCTTGTGTAAGGATTTTAGCCGCATCTCCCTCTGGAAATGGAACCTATTTACTTATGTAGGTGTCCAATTCATTTTATTCAGAGAGATCATATACTTCCATGCTTGGAAGTTTTCAACTTCACCAAGATTATCATCAAGTTGATGTGATATATCACTTTGAAATGAGAACCTCAAATGAAAATAGCAAAAGATTAGATCTTACCAATTTGAGGTGTCCGTCTTGGTTCTAGAGCTAGTTGATCTAGGGTTTTTCAGAGAAACCCTAATTTTCAAAATTTGGAATCTTTCAAATTTGATTGAATAAAAAGATATATCTCTTCAAGGTGAGCTTTCCAATGTACTCCTTTTCTGAAAATAGTGGAGGGAATCTTTCGGAATAGGAAGTCCTAGTTTTCCAATTTCTTCTACAGAAATGCCTGATACTGTTTCTATGGTATCTCCACAATTACTACTCCTTTGTGTGTGCAACTTTGCATGAGGTATCATCACCTATCCCTGTTCCAACACTATAGGTTTCATCAGAATTGGTTTTAGAAATTGGCACTTATGAGCGGTTTCCCAAGGTGGCCTATTTCAAAACCGTTTAGAATAGAGAAGTTGTATGGACCTCCATGTGTCACTGTTTCATCTTCTAGGTCTAAAACTTCTACCATAGAAATCAAATTCTGTTCCCTTTTTGGAACATCTTTATAAATTTTATTTGGACCTTCATAGCTCAAGATATAGAAATTATCCCCAAGTTTCCTGTTTAGGGATGAATCGTGGAAGAGGCTGGAACCCTAACTTGGAGGAATCATATCTTCTAGAATATAGCGATTCTGAGGCGAAAACATGGACACAGTGTACATCAGGATTTTTTCTTCGACCTATGAATGTTTCGGCTCGTGAGACTTCTGCAATCCTGCTATATAGTGAATTTACCAAAAATTTTAAGTTTTAGTATTTAGGGTTTTTCCAGCATGGGGTCAAACTAGGGTTTGACTTTCTGGGAATTACACCGAACCAAAAATATTGACCCACGTCCCTAAACTTCAATTTTGATGAGGAGAGAAATCCTATGCCAGGCTCACTCAAAAATTCTTCTTTTGTAGAAAGCCCTAATTTCCCGTACCAAAAATTGAAAATTCCTGGAATCGAATTATGCTTCAACAGAAAGATGTTCCCTTCAATGGAGATTCAGCCTAGCATAATTTTGCAGATGGATTGTGGAGAGAGACCCAAAAAGTAAGAATCCCTAGATTCTATAGCTCCACATTGTCTTCTTCTTAGTTTAGCTCTGATATCATGTTAGATTTTTATCATTTAAGCAATATGATCTTAGGATCTTATCTGAGAGAATAACATGCAAACAAATAAACACAAGACACAAGAGACATAAAGAATTTTCCTCGAGGAAACCATAAACGAGAAAACCCTGCAACTTCCTCAAAGATAGAATGAGCACCAATGGCAGCATTAAAACCCAAAAACATAAAAATTATCTCCAACAACTTGTTCTCTCTCTCCCACTCATGCCCGCTAATGCGTGAGTGTGTGTGTATGATAAATAGAGAGGCTCACTCTCTATTTCTATTCTTTCGTTCACTCGATGTCCACTTCAACATATCAGTCCCACTTAACAATTACTTACTAGGGCCGACATCTCTAGGAGATTCTAATAACTCTAGTTCCCCACAACTATGGGGAATTTTCCCTCCGATCAATAAGGAGGGTTAACCTTGACACAACTGTGGGGACTATTGCCCTGAATTACAATGGAGGGTTAACCTCAATGACTTTACATGACTTGTTTACATTATTGAATCTCCTGATCGGAACATCCAGGCATGACATGAATCAATCACATCATATATACTTCCCAGAATAAACATCGGGGTACAATACATAAGATATACAAGTGAATACATTTTGAAGTTACAAATGCATAAACAGAAGGTAGAGCCTGATCAAACGGATCCAAAGCAGAAGTTGAGACATTTTTTCAGATCTCATAAAATAACTCAAGTATTGGAAACATGATTAATAAATCCTAGACCATTGTTAATATACAAATAGTTGCAGATACTAGGTCACACAAAAATGAAAATGTCTTTCATATTTTAGTACCTAAATCCATACATATATTAAGGAAATGACTGTAGAGGTTTGATCATACACACTAATAAAGATGGAAATTATTTCAACTTGGTATTTCTAGATCTAAAAAAGAAAATGCAAAAAAGGACATCCCAAAGAAAATAGTATTATCGACCTCTATATAAAATAAAACACAGTCGGATAGAACACGTGCATGCATCTTTATATTCATATTCGAAAGGAATTGCAGGAATCCATGACATATTTTCTTAAGAGAAAAATTGCAGGAAGTCAAACAATCCATGGTTTCACCCATAACTTGGTTATATATACAATGAAACCATTGAAGTAATGCAAAACACATATGATAGGACCCCATTTTCGGAGTCAATCCATAAGTCAATGCAGAAAAGGAACTAATTGCATTGTTCGCTCATATGCCAATCATCTCAGGTGAATAATAGACTTTAAACATGGAAACGCTTCTTTCATACAAAAAATTACATATCAATTATGGGTTCACAAACCAAAAACACAGGACATCATATCATATCCAAGCACATGCATGAACAATCATATCATAGGTATGGAATTATAACTTTCAAATCCATCACAAAACATAGGCATAGAAATATTCTTCCATCACCAAACACATGCATAAACAGACAAAATGCAGGTATGAAAATCAGATCCACAAATACCCCAAAGGAAATCGCAGCATCAATTATAATATCATATTCAGACCCAAAATATGTTTAACAGGAAATCGCAACATCAATTCTATAATCACGTATGTAGATCCAAACCATATTTAAAAGAAATCACAACATCAATCTAATATCATATTTAGATCCAGAATATGTTTAAAGGGACTTGTTGGCATTCAATCAACTTAGCCTCTTATCTATAAATTGTAGGCACCATTAAAAACCTATCAAACTCTAACTCACTAGAAGATCTAAAATGATTAAAGAATCCTTGGAATTCAATAATGAAAATGTAGGCAATAAATATTCAGATCATAATGAAATGAAATCACAGGTAGAAATATATACTCAGTTCACAAGCAAAGAAATTTCAGGTAGCAATATATTCAGAATAAAATATCCAAATGCATACACTTACACCTTCCAGATCATAGTTAAAAGATGAAGTTTGTTCAAACCATTTTCTTCCCACGAGCCAATCATTTTTCCTCTTTAGCGAACTCTTCCCATTCTTAGCACCCTTCCTCTCAGAAATCATGGCTTTAAGAAGGAAAACTCTTTTCTCCTCCATGAGATGCATGGAAAAGTATCCACGTTTTCTTCCAAAAGGAACAAGTTTGTAATGTCCACAAAATTTTAAAAAAAAATTATTAGGCTAGTTAATTACTACTTGAACTGGACATTAGCTGATCTTCTGCGAACTTAGACAATCCTTGTTTTTCTACACCGAACTGTCTTAAGCTATTCTTACCCTTTATAGATGTTTTCCTGATATAGTTACTAATGTAATTCTATAATGTGTTTATGTTACTTGATCATATTAGATGATTATACTATTCATTGATTATTTCTTATCATGCATGTGGGTTTTTTTGTTCAGTTATAACTTACTTCCTGGTTATAACAATTGTTCATTATTTATGAAAGAATCCTAAATTAACTTGTAATTGTCAAGGGCTGGAACTAATGCAACTCCTCTTCATTTTTGTGTAGGTTCGTTAGATGGTGAAAAATTTCTATGATGGTTTAAACTTGGCATGTTACCTATGCTATGCTACAACATTGCTTTTCGAAGACCAAAAAGGACGAAAGTCCTATCCTAGAAAATATTACTCCTACTATTAGCATTACTGTTTATGAATAGTTGGGGTTTATTAGACCTAAATCTATATGGTAAACATTATTATTGTGGTTAAATACTTAACAATATTTATTCCTATGCTTAGTATTTAAAACATATGATTGGAATGTTTGTATGCCCAAAGGTTTAAAGGCTCAAGTCATAAGACTTAGCCATATTGTTTTAAATTTTATATGCCATATGATATATCATATGAAGGTCCATTCATGGCATATTCCATATGCCATGAACCTTAGCTTAATGTATGTGAATGATGATATGGGTGATCCCAATTCAAATATAAACACCAAAATGCAATTGAGGTTTTTAAACTATAAGAATGGGCAAAAATCACATTATTGGTGGTGGGACAGGTGCCAGAGTAATTGCTCCTTAGGATGGGGAAAAATTGAAACCTATGCTTGGTCTTGTCATGGATGGAAGGATCATTTGTCTCTATTGTGGTATGCTATGGTCGGATCTCTAGTTTTTTCAATCCATGGAGGATCGGTTCTCTCTATGCCTTTGGAAGGTATGCTCTTCGCTTGGGTTTACAGCGTTATAATCTGTGTCATTGTTAAAGTAGAGGATTGGAATACTTCTAACGGCCTCTGCTCTTTTCTGTAGGCGAAAAAGCCTCCTTTTGCGGTGCGTGGTGTCTACCAAAATATCAATGAAATACCCTTCATGGGTAATCCCTGTAGAAACAAGCTTGAACTTGTTACCTCTGCATGTAGATGTTTATAACAGAGCTTTGAGCTCGATGTTTTTAATGGTGAATGATTTGGTTAAGGGTTCAAATGTGTAAGGTTATGTTTTATATTAAAAAGGCATCTAGAGATGTGTATGAAGTTATGGTGTTTATGATATTTGGACTATGGCACCTTCGATCCATGATTGTCATGACTCAGCTCTGTAAATTCTTTTGAGTTGGTAGATAAGCGTATGAATTTGATGGTTAATGAGAACTTCTACATTGTAGTTTTAAGTATGGGTCTTAAATTATTGAAGTAACATTGCTTACAATGGTGCCTTTATTTGAATCATGATTATGTCGTTTTTATTTGTAAACTATAGAGGGTATAATTGTATGCATTCACAGCTGGGGTTTATTGATACTGTCACTAGCTTGGAAAGGTTGTGACCCTATGTATTTTGTTGACTATACCTAAATCTAGTTTTGGTTTTTAAATGAAGGTTATGCATATTGTTTTTAAATGATTCAGTTTCTCCTACAGTAGTGCCATTGTTGGCAATGGAACCCTTGCCACTTCGCGACTGTGTACAATTTGAATGTGGTTTCAATAGTAATTTTTTATTTAATTTTATAGACCTATGGTTATTTATATTGATGGTCATATGCTTAGCATTATGGTTGTGAAATATGGATGCCGTAGCTCTGATAGTGTAGATAATGGTTCTTGTTACATGGATTGTATTAATGGGTTTTTGTTATTTCTCAGCCGTGATCCTTCATGAATAATGTAGCGTATATATTTTATGTGGTTTGGATTAAAATGTGAAACGTTGATAGAGAAATGATTTGATTATGGTTTGAAACTGGGTCATGGGTTCAATCCTGCTATCTGCGATTTTGACCCTTATGTGAAAGCATAGCATGTGTATAATTTCGTCGTTTATTCTTGTACATTATTTAGTTTCGTTGTCGTAGTCTCTTTTGACTTATGTGAAAATTTATAAATATTTGCAGCGTAGATAATTTTTTCAATCGAATCCTATAGGATTCGATGCATGGCATGTTTTGAAATAACCTTTGTCTTTAATGAAAATATCCCACAGGATTCAAGTCTGTGCTACATGGGTTTAAAGTTGTGGGTGTGGATATTTTGTTTTGGCATGAGAGCCGACCGGATTCGATCTTGAAAACTTTTAAATGGATGTGTTATTTCAGTAAATTAATTGGTATTAGGTTTATGATTGATTCTTAGTGTTATGGTAGATAATATGGTTTATAAATTCTATCAGATAGGGTTAATAAGATTTAGGTATAAGATATCTGATATTATTTCATTGTTTTGAACCTAAAATAATAAACAAGAAATATAAAATTCTAGAATCTGTTTAAAGAAATACATATTTTAGGTAATAATGAATTTAACCTGTAAGTGAAGGAATAATTAATGAAAAAAATAACCTAGCTATTGCAAACATATACAATTTATCCATTCATAATTTAATGAATTTAACCTGTAAGTGAAGGAATATTTAATGAAAAAAATAACCTAGCTATTGCAAACAGATACAATTTATCCATTCATAATTTAATCTCCCTTTTTAATAAGAAAACATGTATAGCTCGCAAGGGAAAAATCAAGAACCTCATACCTATAAGTTGAAGTTGTTTTAATGGATGAAAATTTTCCACACTCAAAAACCCAGCATTAACAAATTCATAAACAGATCTGACCTCTGTTCAGATAACCGAATAACTTGGAAACTGCCATGTTCAACCCAACCATGACACAGAACCGTTCCTAGTTTCAATATGGATCCCCTCGAATTGGTTCCACAATGCAAGTAGCTTTGAGCTCCTAAGGTAAGGCTTCCCTATGTGGGATATCAAGTCCTGAATAAGTTTTCTTTTTCCTCTTAGGAAAAAAATGTTCTCCAAGAACTCTCTTGAGAAAATTTAGGTAGAATTATGGAACAATCCAAAGATAGATAGATAGATCTAGACAAATGTTTTAGGAAAATTGGCAATTAAATCAAGAATCATTTGATTTCTTGAAATAACCCTTTTTATTTAATTTAGGTAATTTTAATATTTAACTTAGGAACTTTTGACTAGTTCCTACTTTGACTCTTATAGGTATTTTAATATTTAATTATCCTTAGTAATAATAATAACATGTGGATCGTTTCTTTAATACTTATTGTCACTAATATTATTACTATGAGCACTCTTTATTATTAGAGTCGTTTTCACTCAACATAATAATTTTCTATTAGCTCCTAACGCTTATCCAAAGCCCATACTTGATGCTAAAATTAGATAGTTACAAAATTAGTGCAATTCCATAGCTCCTCGCTCAACACTAATGTTAGGATGTATTTTTCGGATACACCTATGGATACAATCACCAAGGATTCAATTTTCCAGATCTTATGCTCAACATCAACTTGGAAGGATCCAGGTCTTATGCCCAACACTTCCAATTTTATATTTTCATGTGCTTTAGAGCTTAATTCTCAACACAAATGTCTCAGAACTCATGTGTTCTAGAGCTTCTATCTCAACACAAATATAAATACTCATGTGCTCTAGAGATTCTTGCTCAATATAAAATGTCAAATACCCATGTTTTCCAGAGATCTTCGGTCAACACAAAACATCTCATCAATTATGTGCTTCAGGGTCCATTCCCAACACATTAAACCATATATATATATAACATATGCAATTAGCATACACCCAATATATCAAAAAGGCAATCATGTTCATGTGTAGTGGGGTCTTAGGCCCAATATAACAAATAAAACATCAAAGTAACATCATAAGCAATGGGGCTTATGCCCATAAGTGTTAGGTCAAAATTAGAAATATTACATCCCTCCCCCCTTTGAAAAACACCATCCCTGGTGTTCTAAGGACTCAGAATGAAATCATGAAACAAGGCAGGGTAACCCTTTCTCATGGTGGCTTCATTATCCCAAGTAGCCTCATCAACCTCGAAGTGCTTCCATTGCACTTTCAAATAGACTATGGTGCACTTCCTGAGCTACACCTCTCTCTTGTCCAGTATAGGAAGGGGTTCAGATGTAAACTCCCCTTCAAGTTCCACCTATAATAAGGACCAATCATTCACATGTTTAGTATCATCAAAATATTTCTTTATAAAAGATGCATAGAAAACATTATGGACTCTTATGTGAGTGGGTAAAGCTATTTCATATGCCACTAGCCCTCTCTTGGCTAGTGTCTCAAAGGTTCCACAAAATCTAGGTGCTAACTTACCACACCTTCCCAAGATCAATGAGCTTCGTTTTGCTTTTAATTTCAAGTAAACATGGTCTCCTATCTGATAATCTTTAACTTTCATTTTCTTATCCACACAACTCTTATGGTGGTCTTATGCTTCTTTAAGGTCCAGTTGGACCTTGGTAACCAATTTTTCCAAGGATTTTAGTAAGCCAAGCCCTAACCGGTTTTCTACACTTCCATCCATAGAGTACCTCAAAGTGACTTATCTTGGAAGAGGTGTAGTATCCGTTGTTGTATGAAAAATCTACAAGATGTAGGTAATATTCCCACTTAGGGGAGTTGTTCATGACATGCATCCTAAGCATGTCCTCTACAATCTGGTTTACCCATTATGTATGTCTGTCTATTTGCGGGTGGTAAGAAGTACTAAAGTTCAACTGCACCTTTAAACTAGACAACAAGGATCTTTGAGTTCCCGATAAACTTAGTATCTCGATCCGAGATGATTTCCTTGGGTATCCCATGCAATCTAAATATCTCCTTTAAGAAGATGTCAGCAATGTATACTTCCTTGTAGGTCGATTTCACTGGAATGAAGTGTGCTTCTTTTGACAATTTTTCAACTACTACAAAGATAGAATCATTTTTCTTATTACTCTTACGTAGACCCATGATGAAATCCATACTAATCACCTCCCACTTCCATTCTAGAATAGGAAATGGCTGCAACAACTCCAAGGGATGTTGGTGCTCAGCTTTGACCAACTAATATCCTTGAAATTATACGATAAACAACGCTTTGTCAGCATTTAACTTAGGCCAAAAAAAGTGTTTATGTATAGCGGATATCATCTTTTGATATCCTGAATGCCCTAAGTATGGTGTCCGATGAAATTTCATGAGGATGCAGGACTTGATGCAACCCCCTTCCTTAACATACAATCTCTCTTTGGACCATAGCAGTCATGTTTTGTCTACCTTGTACTCTTTTTGTTGTTAAAACAACCTGTCATCTTGGACCTTCTTGAGGATTTTAACATAGAAATGGTCAACTTTGTTGGCCGTTCTAATCCTCTCGTGTAAATCCAAATCGGTTTGACTTAAAGTTACCTTATATAGCATATGACCTCATCAGCTCAAAGCATCAACAATTTTGTTCTCTTTTCCATTTATATGATTTAGCTCGAGATGGTAGTCATTGAGGAAATCCAACCATCTAGCTTTCCTGGCATTCAGATCTGGTTGTTCAAATAAATACTTCAGGCTCATATTCTCTGTTTTCAAAATCAATTTCTTTCCCATGAGGTAGTTCCTCCACATCTTCAAGGAATGAATGATGGATACTAACTAAAGATCATGGGTGGGTTAGTTCTGTTCATGTTCTTTTAAATTCCACAATTTATAACATATCACATAATTGTTTTGCAAGAGGACTCCTTCGAGCCTTTCCTTGCTTGCATCCGTGCAAATAATGAAAATGGGATCCGCAATTCGTAGTATTGGTGCATTCATCAAAAGTGGTTTAATATTTTGAAAACTTTCCTTGCACTTGGTCATCCATAAGAACTTGTTAACCTTCTTTTGCAAACTGGTCATGGGACAAGCTATCCTCAAGAAGTTCTCAATGAAATTTCTGTAGTAGTCGGATAGTCCAAAAAAAGATCCAATTTCGGTAACACTAGTAGGGGTAGGCCAATCCTCTATGTTTTTAATCTTTTCTGGGTCCACAACTTTCCCCTTATTGTAGATAATGTGACCCAAGTACTGTAATTTTGGTTTGTAAAAATCATGTTTACTAAACTTGGCATACACCTGGTGTTCTCGTAACACCTATATCACTATGCAAAGGTGCTCCTCGTGTTCCTCTTTACTCTTAGAGTAAACTAGGATGTCGTCTATAAAGACCAAACCAAATTTATCTAGGTATCAAATTAATATATCATTCATCATACACATAAATTTCGCAGGTGCATTGGTCAACCTGAATGGCATCACTACAGACTCGTAGTGGTTGTACCTTGTATGAAAGGTGGTTTTGTGAATATCCTCGTCATGAATCCATACCTGATGGTATCTAGATTCCAAGTCAATCTTTGAAAACATCTTGGCTCCTCTTACTTGATCAAACAATTCATTGATCCTAGGGAGTGGGTATCGGTTCTTTATGGTCATCTTGTTAAGTTGACAGTAATCGATGCACATCTACATCGTACCATCCTTCTTATTTACAAAAAGTATCGATGCTCCCCAGGGGGAAAAACTCGATCATATATAGTCATTTTCAACCAGCTCCTGCAACTATAGTTTGAGTTCCAACAACACTAGTGTGCTCATGTAGTAAGTGGATTTTGAAGCTGGAACTAACCCTGTTGACAGTTCCATGGAAAAATATAAGTCTCATTTCGGTGGTAATCTTGGGATTTCCTCATGAAATACATCCTTGAAGCCTATGAGAACTGGAAAGTCCTTGATGTGTTTTTCTCCTTCAACTTCTATGTCTTGGATGTTTACTGCAAACAATTTACAACCTTTCCTAATGCACTTATTTTTTTTTAAAGCCGATATATTCCTTACAGAAACCTTCTTCGATATGCCTTGAACCTTCACCGGGTTCCCTTAGCAATCTATACACAAGATTGACTTGTGTAAGCAATCGAGCATGACATATTTTATTCCAACCAGTACATAGTGATATATATATCATACGATCCTAAGAATATGATTTTTAGGTTTATTTTAGTATGAAAACCATTCAGTTTTACCTCACAGTCTTTAGCTATTTCATAAATCTTTTGTTTCATACTTATGTCTATTTGCACTATCTAGGTTTTTGCATGTTTAACTTTATATAGTTTCCATGCATCAACATTTTGAGGAGATACATAGCTTCTACAAGTACTGGGGTCAATCAATATTCAAATAGAAGTGTTGGAAACCTTACCTTCTATATCAACCATTGTAGCCTGAAGGTGTTCCTGTCATCCCTCCAAGGCTGCATAAATCCACAATGTTCCAGCTATGTCCTGTGACTATGGGTTCTTCTTGTAGGTTGTACAAGAATCCATTGGTCTTATTCTTACCGTCTCGGGTATAGTGGGGACCTTGGCATTTCCAACATTTGATTTGCAGCGAGGAAACATTAGCTCCCCCATTTGTTGTTGTCTTGTTAGTATTTGGTGTTGTTATAGCTAATTTTACCACTCTAGGTGAATCACACTTATATGGCCTTCCCATGTCCCTCTGCAGACTCCTTGGACCCCTTGGACAATTTTTTGTCCTTTGATGTTTCCTAGATCATCCCTATAAACATGTGAAAATTGCTATATGTGAATTTTAAATCCCTCATCGCGTATATACACGGGTTTGACCCCTAAAACCGCGTACATCAGGATGTTTGCATAATCCAAATCCTTTTGGAGTTTTCCTTGACATGGATCCAACTCACTTGACTCCTAGCCTTCCATATGCCTTGAGATCGCTCAGATTCAACCTTTCATTACCCCTTTGAAAAGCTATATAAGAAACTCTTTGGTACATTGAAGGAATATGAGAGAATTGAGAGCAAAGAAACTATAGTCCATTGTTACTGGAACTTGTGCTTGAGTCTGCATCCCTTTGTCCCTTGGAGCACTTTTGTGTTCTTCCCAAGCTTGCCTTTTTCTTGTGAGCTTGCTATCAAGAGATGGAGGATTGAGGTGGTGGAGGCCCAAGTGGGGGATTTAGTTTCTCTGATTCATAGACATGCCGATAGAGGTTGTATCCATTGTAATCTCTGATTTTATATCAATAGAAATATCTTTTCCTGTCCAATAATGTATGTTTGAATGAATATTTTATCCATGGATGATTTCAAATTCTTATAAATTGTTGATTATATATGCTAGAATATATCTAACACCCATATATATAGTATGCTTGTCTTGTTTACTTGTTGTTGAGGAAGTGATTTATCACTTCAAGCTGAATTTGGAAACCTCAACGGGGATCTACTTCAACCGTCTAGAATAAGGTACGAGGTCTAATCCTTTAGTGTTAGATATTTAATTTCTATTGCATATTGGAAAGGATTGATTTCTAGAGTCAAGCTGTCTATTGTGGTACCCCAAGCCATAGGAATTTCTCTCCATAATAGAATTAGCGACTCTGCTGGGGAGTTCCTAGTAGTTGTCCTTTGGGGATTTTCTATCAGCATTCAATGACTTTGAATTGCTCTTTTTCTCTTGTTTCTATGACGGGTCTGGGGGCATGTTTTCCTGGTAGTGTCTGATTGGTGTGAAGTTTGTCTCAGCTTGTCTATTTTCCTTTATTTTTATGCACCTTTCTTCTTGTACATGAGTTTTGAACTCAAAGTTGCATATATATGCGGGTTTCACTGCTATTTCTGTGTACACACGCTGGTTTACTATGAACAGTCACGTATGCCCTTAGTTTTTCCTTCTAGAGGAAGTTGGATGGTTCTTGGGTGAATTTTGATGATTGCTGAGTATCCTTTGATACTGCTAGAGTCTGTATACACCTCTATTTCTGACCAGAGATGTTTTTTTAGGGTAAAATTTCTTTTTTGAATAATGTTCTTGTCATTGCATTTTCGATTTTTTGTTTTGGGATTAGTGCATTAGATTTCTTTTACCTTAGTACTTTGCTTGAGTGTTGCTTGAGTGTGCTTGCAGAGTCTAGGGGTTGTAGAGCCATTCTTTTTCTTTTATATCTCATTTTTATTTCAAAAAATCCAAAAATATTTTATTATCATCATGAATTGCATATTGCATTTTGCATAGTACTTGCACTAGAGTTGCTTTGGAGTATTAGTTAGGATTTCATATAGGAAAGTTTGCATTTATCATTTGAAGAAAATTGTGCATTTCACATAGTAGCATACCCTGTTTTTCATGGACACAATGCATTTGCATTGGTTGTTAGGTGTGAATTTTGCTTCATGTTGTGTCATAACGCCATTAGTTGCATGGCCATATCCCTCATTTGAGCAATAAATCCAATTAAAATCAATGCTTAATTAAGATGAACTACACTATTTTATTTGATAGGGTCCACCAACAAGATTAAGTTTTAGGGTCTTGGAATAGTTCATTGTGAGTAAATTCTCCAAGACCACTAAACAACAACATGTATGTGTCTGTCCAGCTGAGTGTGTGAAATTCGTTGGTATAACTAGTGTTTCTCAGGATCCTCCTCTCAGAAGGGAGTTAAGCACGAGGCAGTGTGAGCAGTTATTGATTGGGATGACCCCTAGTCATAACTGAGTAGCACCGAAGATATTTCCAGGATTGTATTCATATCTGGGGGCTCTTTTAACAGTTTCGGGCTTTGCTACCCTGTCCATACGGTCAATCCCACCTGTGACTATCTGCCTGAGCATTAATTATATTGAGGTGACCTTAGTGGCCTTACCTAGGATACCAAGGGGATACTTTGTAGGGGTTATTCATAGGGTGTCTTGACCAGGTTGGGGTCGGACAGCACAGTTGCTTTACACGTTGAATATAAGGGCCACAATAATTGGTTACATACCTCTGCTTGTTGTGTATGTGAGTCTCAAGCCTCTCCTAGGTGAGACATACCTACTTCATTTGGGAGCTCACTTATCCTACCCTTGATTGCTTGTGGTTGGCATTATATTTTCTTGGTGATTGCTTTGTGCACGTTAGCTTTCCTAGGGTTTGCGTAGATAGAGAGTCTTTTATATTTTTTGAGTCATTGTGGATTTGGGTGTGGCTCCTCGTCATTCTCATTGTTTAGTAGGACTTCCGCCTTATACACCTCCTCCTCCTTTGGGAGAGAGAAATAGACAATCCAGGTGGACTACTTCACACATTGATTCACACACCATGGGAGACCATATAGAAGGTATTACTAAACCACGTTCTCCCATTCATGTGGAAGATGGGGAATTTACTCGTAACTATGATCCTTCGCCTGATTTGACTGAGTTAGGTCCTGTGATTTCTGAGATAGGAACTTTTCATGATACACCTACTTACTCTAGGGTTGATTCCCCATTGATGCATTCCCAGTATGGAATGTTGGAGGATGATGAGACTCATTTTCAACCCGTGAGCACTAGTTATGGTAGTTATGGTATGTTTGGTTTTCCCACACATGATTTGTCATTCCATGTCAAATCTGAGTTTGAGCTTAACACTATGCCTGGGGGCACTCTCATTCCTTACCATGTGGAGAGGTTTGGGAGCACAAGTCACATTGCACCTTCCATCCCAATGGTGGAAGCTACATCACATATTCCTCCTAGGTCTAGGGTTAGTGATCCTATTAGGATACCAGATCTAAGATGAGTGACTATAGGGAATAACACATACATATTTACATAGGTACCTTCGTCCTCTATCCCTAGTTCTTCGAATGTTCACTCTCCACCTCATTCACGTAGTCCTTCGGGCTGGAACATTGCTACGAGTCATGTCCATACTACAGTTACTAGACCATTTGTGTCTCAGGTTCATGCATAGCCTATTGTTTCTGGAGGTCATGTTCAATACTTCATGCATAGCCTATTGGGCCCTATTATGGGACGCATTATGGACAGGGTTCTTCACCTTATGGGTGTGGGTATCAACAACCCACTTACTCTCCAAATTATGGCTTTGTAGCTACGAATAGTCAAGGTAAACCACACTATGGTGCTTCCATGCCACCCTATATGAGTCAAATGGGAGGAGGGCACTATGGCCAAGGCCATGGTGGTTATGGTAATTAGACCTATGTGAATCAGAACTATCAGGGAGTGGTCCATCAACCTAATCATCCTAGACACCCTTTCTTCACAATGTTGAATATTCCTGACTTGTCAAGATTGATGAATGATCTTGTACCTCATGACCTGGCTTGGCTGGCTGTCCCTTCTAAGCTTCCCTCAGACATACCCAAATTCAAGGGCAAACCGGGAGAGGATCCGAGTGAACATGTTGCTACCTTTCACCTATGGTGCTCTTCAAATTCCTTACACCAGGACTCAATCTGTTTAAGGCTGTTTCAATGCACCCTTACAGGGCCTACTGCAAAATGGTATATAGAGCTACCTAGGGGAGCAATCGCTTTGTTCAATGACCTAGCGATGACTTTTATTAACCACTTCAAGATACTAGTTTGTTATGATGTTGGTACTAAACTCTTGTCAACATTTCGGCAGGATAAAGACACACGTATCTCGGATTATATACAAGAGTGGCGTATATGGAAGAGGTTAATTAAAGCTTTTATACTACCGGAATTCCTCCTCGAATGGTTCATTAAGTCGTTATTTCCGTATATAGCAAAGGATGTTTCTACATCTGGAGTGCAAAATGAGGAACAAGCCATTTTTAGGGCACATGAAATGGATTTGATTTATGCTCAGTCCGGTTTGTTATACGAGATCATTCCCAATGATCCGCGTTCGAGTTTCGACCCCAAAGTTAAACCTTGACCACATGCCGATGGCATTGTTTGTTGTGCGAGTGCTAAACCTGTGGATTCGGTTGCAAAACAAGTTAGTCAATTGTCAATCAACCAATCTACTTCAGGACAAGCCACAACTTTGTCTCAACCCACCCAAACGGTGAGTGTGCTTTTGGTGCAATCATCGAACCAGAAGGGTAACCAGCATCTCAGACGGAATAAAAATAAGGTTAAGAATAATCGTAATGCTGGGAATAGGAATGAAAATGCTAATAATAATGACAAGAACACCCGTAATTCTGGGGGGAAAATCAAGCTAAACGTAAGGTTAAATTTCCTTGCAATTTGTGTAAGGAAGATCACCTCACTTGCTTGTGCCTTCGTATTGATGAAGCCTCAAGATTATTGATGCAGGGCCCAGCTGTGTTGATTAACCCTTTACCTCACAATCAAAATATGAACTCGAGGACCCATGATCAGTCTGGTGGTGATCAAGATCCACTGGAGGGTAGTGGTTGTGGTTGCATTAACATGGTACGTGCTGCGAAAGTTGTGACCCGTGTGAAAGACTATGGTCCATCACAACCTAGCCCAGGAAAGGAACCTGATCCACCAATGACTCCTTTGCGTATTGAAAAACCCATGGATAAACATAAATTTGCACCTTGCATTCCTAAGGGAGTCCTTAATGTTAACACCCAAAAAGTGTTCACTACCTCATCTACCCCACTACATGGCTCATTTGTCCATTTTTCTACCATATTTCCCTTAAAAACCCCTTTTTTCCTCCAAAAATATCCAAAATTCCTCTAAAATAGCAAAAATCCCACTAAAAAGCCTCCAAAAGGCCTAAAATGCCTCCAAAAGGCCATAAAACCATCAAAAAAGCCTAAAAAGGGAAGAAAAAACATAAAATAATGAGGAAAAGGAGGAAAAAACCCTATACATCTGCCCTAAACCATATGGTTTCCAAAACCATGGGCCAGCACTCCACCACTGAAAAACTATAAATAGGTGATGGAGACCCCTTATTTCACATCCACAATCATAAGCACCCTTACTCTGCCAAAGTAGCTCTTGAAACCCTAGCTCACCCTTGAGCTACTTTCACCTTGAGAGCCCCTTTTGGCCCATTTCCACCATTGGAGAAAGAGAAGGAGCAAGTTGGAGCTTGGAGCAACCCTCTTGGATCACTGCAAAGGGCTTCACCAACCTTGACATTGGAGGTAACATTAATACAAAAGCCATTCTTTACATCTTGTTTTTCTGTTTCATGCACATGTTTAGAGTAATTTATATTTCTGTTTTAGCATTTTAATTTACATTTATTGAACTGCTACTAAGGAGTCCCTTCTCCTTAGTAGGTGCTCATTCGCACAAGCTAGGGGTAAAACCCTAGCTACAGTTTTGGCGACTCCCCTAGGTTTTAATTTCTGGTTTCAGTTTAAAAAATTGTTTAGTTTTCTGCAATAATTTCCCATTTTTCCCTTCGGCTGTCCCTTTTGGCCGTCGTAAACTGCATCTTTTCCCTCTGCAGTCGCGTCCCGACCGCGTCTTTCAGGCCTTTACCTGCGACCCGACCGTGGCTCTCAGAATGTTTCTGGTGCCCTGCCTACGGATTCAAGTATGTTACCTGCGATCCGACCGCGGCTAATCAGCCTATTTGCTGCGATCTGAATGCGCCTGTCGGCCATTTTCCCGCGTCCCGATCGCGACTTTTAGCCCCTTATCTGCGACCCGATCGCATCTGTCTGCCCATTTCCTGCGATTCGACTGCGCTTTTTTCCTATTTCCTGCGGTCCGACTGCTTCTGTCTGCCAGAAAGTCGCGACCTGCCCGCACCTGTTCCCCTCAAACCCGCAGTCCGACCGCCCGATTTCGCCACAGACCCGCGGTCCTGTTTTTGAACCCAACCCCTTTGCTGCAATATTTTCTGCATCTGTGACAACCATCTGTTCTACCTGCAGCCCTACTTCCCTACAGCTTTTTCTGCAACATCATTTCTGTTCCCTTTTACAGAATCTGTTTAAAATTTCAGCATTTTAATTCAGAAAATTTTGCATGTTAAAGTTTTGAATTAAGTATTATTCTTAGGTAGAAAGTTGCCCCCTTGTGTGGTACTTCTATTTTCGGGTTCATCACCTCACGAGCACACACTCTGTCACATAATTCAAGTGAGCCTTAAAAAACTACTTAAATCAACCAATATTCTAACCCCACTTGGGGAACACAAAAGAATCTTTGTAGTTAGGTAGGATCGGGGGGATAGGCTTCCAATAACACCCCCCGGTTACTTACACTTGAGACATAGCTGTTGTCCAATTAGGGAACCAAAATCCCCTAGTACGTTTTGGCACGGTCACAACCAGTTTACCAGAGGGCCTCTCCCTTAGGAGGGTTGAAGTCGCGAGACTCGTTCTGGAGGCCTGAGTGGAATACCGCACTCCATTCAGTAACTAAAGGGCTACCTTTCACAGTTCTCAGGATATCCCTGTATAGGGGTATTGCGGTAAAAGGACCAAACGGCAGATTCACCTTTCTGGACGTGTCATGAACGGGGTATCTTAGTTGCCATTCTTCTAGGATTGACTACCCGGTGTCCCTCCCGGTAGGGGGATATCTTAGCCACTTGGATTTCCTATTCATATTGTCTGACTTGGATTTCATCACCTTGCAGAGGATATGTCTAGTTGAGTCAAAATACTTTTAGTTAGGTGTTTGCATGCTCCCTTCCCTCCTTTTGGTCTAGTGAGTCCACCATTTTTATTTTTTTTTAGGAAACCTACTGCTTGTTGGTATTCTGACCATTTCTGTTGACACTCCACCTATTGTAGCACAGCTGTTACAGTGGGTGTTTTGAGTTGGTTGTTGGCCTGAGTGCCCTATTTTTCGAGCTCTCCTTTTGCACACTCGGTTGCATTAGGGTTTTTGAGTTGTTTTTTACCCACCTCAACCCACAAAGATTTGACACCATCTGTCACCATTGAGTCCCCGAGACATTCTCAGCGCCTCAGGGGTGAACCCCCATAGCACGATTCACTTGACACCACCCGTCATCGACACAGATCATCTTCACTTGATACAACTTATCATAGATCTTGAGCCTTGTCACTTGACTCCACTCGTCAGCGGCATAGGACTCCATCACCAGATATTGACGCCCCTCATTTTACCTCCAATTCTGAGCCAAAGTCTGAAAACCCCATTAACACTGCCCCTACTAGCCCCATCGCTGGTGTGACTTCCACTCCCGTCTTGGTAGGGACCATTAGTGGCACATCCACCACTACACCAGTTACCACACCTGCCTTGGGTATGCCCTCCATGGGGCCCCCATCTACCATTCCCCTCACGGCACCTATTCCCGCAGCGGGAATACCTATTCCCACTCCATCAGTGGCTCACACTACCCATGGTGGTGCAGGACCGTCCTATACCACCTTAGTTCCCCCACTTGGGGGAAACCTCCCTAATACTACCCCTCCACTTGGGGGAATTGGCCACAACTTTTTCCCACCCACTACTGTGTCACATCCTTCTTCCAGTTTTCCATTCATGGCTAGCCTTAACCTGCCTGACCTAGCCAGATTGACCAACGACCCGATCCGACACGACCCTGCATGGCCTCACATGCCCACCAAGCTCCCCTCTGACATCCCCAAGTTCGAGGGCAAGGCAGGTGAGGACCCACAAAACCACATTATGTCCTTCCATCTATGGTGTTCCTCCAACTCCATAGTGGACGACTCTATTCGCCTCCGTCTCTTACATCGCGCCTTCACTGGCTCTGCAGCCAAGTGGTATATCGAGCAACCCCATGGAACCCATAACACCTTTGCTTCCCTTGCCTCAACCTTCCTACAGTTCTTCTAGTTACCTATCCGCTATGACGTGGGCGTTGAGATCCTCCTATCATGCAGACAAAACACGGCTACCCACATCACGGACCACATTCATGAGTGGCGTCGACGTCGTAGCTTATGCAAGATAAAATTAGACGACCGTATCTTCCTAGATTGGTTCCTCAAATCCCTTCTTCTTGTCATTGCTAAGGATGTGGCATCCAAAAGACCCCAGTCTGAAGAAGAGGCCATCCTTAAGGCCCAACAATTCGACCTCATTTACGCCTAGTCGGGTTATCTCTATACCATTATACCTAACGCCCCTCGTGGTGATTCCTCCCAGCACGATGCGTCGGGGGCATCCCACGCTGCCGATGGCATCATTGGCCGTGTCTCTTCACATCCTCAACCATTTTCCATAGCACGTCCTTCCCCTGGCCCTGACCTTTCGGGGGCTACCTCACAGTCTGGAGCAACCAACTCGTATGCTCCCATGACACATCACCACCATTCCCATGGGCCCTCCTGTCCACCTCAGTGTTTCGGTCATATGACTCTCGCTTATGCCCCTCTAGTCGCACCTCAGCCCTACTACCACCAGCAGGCTGCACCAGCTCCTGTGCCTTCACAAGCCCAACTCGCTTATTACCCGCCACAGGAAGCCCCTAAGAAAAACCCACAACCCGCTCCGCAGCCCTATTAGCAACCCCCTCAAGTTGTTGTCCCTGCGCAGCCTCCACCTACATATCATCCACCGCAACCTGCTCCATCACCTGCGCAACCTCAGAATCCACCTGCTTCCCAAGGGAAATTTTACGCCCAACAAAACCCGCAGCAAAACCAAAACAACCAACGCAACCAGGGCCAACAAAACCACGGAAGGGGCCGAAATCGTGGAAACAACCAACCTACAGACCAAGCTGGTCAACCCCCTAATCCCCCTGATAATAATAATGCGGCCCCTGCTAACCAAAACCCTGATCGCCCACCCAAACAGGCTAAAAACCCCAATTTGCGAACCAACCATCCTTTTTCTATTTGCGGGGTCTATGGCCACTACACACATACCCTCCCACACTTGGAGTGAGCTCAGCAACTTTGGGTTGATGATTCCCACCGCCAAGGGCATGCGGCTCCTCAAGCACCACCCAACCCCCCACAACCTCAGCAACCACCTTTGGTGCTGCAAAACCCCTTACCAAACCAAGGCGTCGTGAACACTCAACCGTTGGCTCCCGCTCAAGCCAATGCGCCAACCCAACAACAAATCACTTACGCTACTCCTGATCAACCCATGTTTGACTCAGGTACCCACCACTTGTTAATGATGTCCTCCGATGAGGTCAACCTCCAGACCCGGTGGAACCAATATGGCTCCACCTCTAAAGCTCCTCCCGCCGATAAACCCACTAACGCTCATCCCACTGATAAGGCGTTACGTATACCTCCACCGCCACTAGATGGCGCTCCCAAAGCACCTCGTTTCCCGCTTCGTCGTATCAACAATAACCCCAATGCGCGAGCTGCGTCAAACTACAACATTGTCGATGACTTAGACCAATATCCCGCAGCCATGTCTGCATTAGAAGTCTTAAAAAACTACCCTTCGCAACGCAAGATTTTACTTTCAGCCATTGGGGCTATCGATCCAAATTATTCGCATTTAATGGCATTTCATTTGGACCAATCCGAACCCCACATGCCTTCCACTTTAGCATTCCAAGTTTCTGTTTCCATTCGGAATTTTGTCATCCATCGATGCATTATTGATGAAGGTGCCTCTACATGTGTCATGTCCACCTTCATCTGGCAGAAATTGGGATCCCCCCCTCTCCAGCAGTCCACTACTGCGTTGCGAGCCTACGACGGTCATTCGGCTCAACCATAAGGCCTATTAACTAACGTCCCCGTCCAGCTGGCTGGAAAAACCGTCCTCATCGACATCGAGGTTATTAATGCGCAGCTTGATTATAACCTTTTACTTGGCCGCAGCTACATGTACGCCATGCAAGCGGTTGCTTCTTCTGTTTTTCGTACCATGATGTTCCCCCATGAGGGACGCGTGGTCAAGGTTGACCAACTCACCTACTATGATCCCAATGCCCCCGCGGCACCCAAAAATGTTCTCCCCATGGTTGAACAACCTATTTCGGGTACCACCATCTCACTTGTTTCCTCTATGGGGCCTGGAGTTTACTCAGACGCGCCAATGACCTCGACCTTCCAATCTATTCCACCCCCGTTACTCGCCACTGACGTGTCTGACCTATGTACCCTGTCCCATAGCACGCAAACTCCTACTAATTAACCGCCCTTGTTGCCTAAACCCCCTTTGGTACCTAGTCACATTGCTGTTACACCCATCCATACCATTCCTTTCCTCATCCCTCCCTCAGGTGTAGTTAGCGCCCCGGTCATGGCTATCCTCAGCCTCCCTGGGTTAACCTTAGGATTACCCGTTTGGTATATTTCGCCTCCCGTTCCCCCGCCGACACCAGATGTCGTCCTGCAACTGGTGCAACCCATTGTCACTACTAGTCAACCACCTCCCGGTGTCGCTACCTCGTCGTCCTCCACGAACCCCCCCCCACCTCTTACCAAACCAATTGGGGACAGAGGCCCCCAACCTTACACTGCTATCCCACCTCCCAAGACAGTCAAAAACCCCCTTGTGTTTCGTGCTCCTCCCAAATGCTCGCTGTGCGATGAGTTGAGCCATGCGACTCACCAATGTCCTCAGTTACCGGCAGTATAGGAACACATGCAAATGCTTGACGATGACCCCAGTATACTGGTTGTCCAACTTGATCCCACTTCTAAGCCTCGCGACAAATCCCTACGCACTAACCACCCCTGTGCCATATGCGGTGTTTACGGGCATTACACCGTTCACTGTCCCGATCTCCTAAAGTATAGAACAGCTCTCTATGAGATGAACAATCTGGATCTTGATACAGCACCACCCACCATTGAGGAGATCCACCCCCCGGTCTCTTCCCCTTCCAGAGAGGATAATACCATTTATATGATCTCTTCCACCACTACTCCCTCGTCAACCGATTTGACGACACAAAATTTCCGTACTGATGAGGAAATCCTCGAGGCTCTCACTACCCCGGAGTATCCCTGGGATGACATGCACCATCGTTCCTACTTCCTCCCAAATGAATCCTCCTCTAACACTACTACCCAATTTGCAGTTGAATCCAAAGACTTCCTTCCCCCCAAGGTCGACTGGTTCAAGGACCCTATTCCTGCTCCTGACGCCTTCGAGGAGGGTAACATGGCCAACATCTCACCTGTCCTCCAAATTGATATCGCTGCCCCAGGAAGCACCCCCGAACTCATTACTTTAGGAGCCTCCTGCAGTGAGCAAGAGATTGAGGAATACAAAAAACTCTTTAGAGATTTCCGTGATGTCTTTGCCTGGTCCTATACCGAAATGCCCGGTCTTGACCCTACCATTATAGAGCACCACATTGACACATGGCCTAATGTACCCCCCGTTCGTCAGAAACAGCGTCCCATTCATCCCTCCAAACCCCCAGCTGTCAAAGAAGATATTGAGAAAATTCGCAAGGCAGGATTCATTTATCCTATTGCCGATACCACCTGGGTTTCAAACCATGTTCCCGTTAACAAAAAACAAGGCACCATTAGAGTATGCACTGACTTCCGAGATTTAAACCGCACCTATCCCAAAGACAATTTCCCCACACCATTTATTGACCAGCTCATCGATGCGTGTGTGGGGCATGAAGTCCTCTCGTTCATGGACAGTTTTTCCGGATACAATCAGATCCAAATCCGAAAGGAAGACCAGTACAAAACTACCTTTACTACCCCATGGGGCACCTTTGCCTATCACGTCATGCCTTTTGGCCTAAAAAATGCTGGTGCCACATTCTAGTGAGCCATGACCTATTGCTTTCATGATTTGGTCCACATCCTGCTCGTCTACCTTGATGACCTTACAGCTCGTTCCCCGAAATGATCAGACCACCTTAACGACCTTCGACAAGTTTTTCTGCGCTGTCGTAAATATCAAATCCGCTTGAACCCACGCAAGTGTGTTTTTTGCCCACTCTGATCACTAGTCAAAGTCAAATAGTACAAATGACACTTGTCATGTTGGGCCCACTTACTATTTATAGTCTGTTGACTTTTTTCTTGTTTTGGCCATTCTGAACCCATACGAGGCCCGTTTTCCGAACCGTTTCCACCATTGGAATCAGCACGACGAGACCGTCGCGATGGTCACCTCGTTGCATTATTTTTTCTCTATGTGAGTTAGTCGACCTTGACCACGTGTCCCTCATGGGGTGCTCGGGCATTAAGATTGTGCCCCAAATGTGATTGATCAAACGTTATTCAAGAATCCATCAGTTATTGCATCTTCAGAAGCTTCGATCCTGATCGTAGAGCACTCTTAGCCGGAAACTGGGAGTGTGGGTGTGGGCATGTATCCATCCCTCATGGGAAGTTTTAGTTGTCCTACACCCATCCTTATGATAGGATCTAGTTTCAGTGACGCCTCAACATCTATGAGATCGGTGTCTTTTTGAATGAGTCATATGAAAGATCCTTGGATTCTTCCTACACCGAATACTTTGATTGATCCCATCGTGATGGACGTGCCATTGCCTGCAACTATGGTAGCTTATCAAGCTAATCTTGAGTGTGTTGCAGACCCCAGTCCTTCCTCTTCACGAATGGAGGAGGAGGACCCTTATGTGTTTCCTGCATGGGTAGTACATTCTTCTCATGCACATGACTACCTTGATAGTGTTTTCCCTTTAGACGAAGCAATTATTAAGGCCATGTTGGGAGTTGAGCCACCATGGGAATAGCTCCATCATAGATCTTACTTTCTTCCCGAGCTTGACCGCTTGGAGCGTGAGGACTTTAGGGAGGTTCTTAGTGAGAGAATTGGTAGTCCTGTGGTTCCATTAAGCTCTCCTGGTCTGATGGATGATGGAAACATGGAAAACATATCTCCAATGATTCCTATCAATAGCTCTCGTGATCCTGGCAGGATAGAAAATGTCTAAATTGGGGCAGAATGCTCCCATGCTGAGATTCAAGAATACACCGATTTGTTTAAAGAATTCTGTGATATCTTTGCTTGGTCTTATGATGAAATGCTAGGTATCGACCCTCGCATTGTCGAACACGATATTAATACTTATCCCAACGCTAAGCCTGTTCGACAACGCTTGGGTGCGGTGAATCCTAGGAAAGCACCTGTGATTAAGGCAGATATAGAGAAAATGTTGAAAGCCAGTTTTATCTATTCTGTTCCCTTAATGGAGTGGGTTTTAAACCCCATTCCTGTGGATAAGAAGCAGGGAACAATCTACATATGTACTATTTTTTGTGATTTGAATCATGCCTATCCTAAGGACAATTTCCCCACACCATTTATTGATCAGATTTTGGATGAGTGTGCAGGTAGCGAGGTTTTTTCCTTCATGGATGGCTTTTCCAGATATAATCAGATACAATTTAAACCGGAGGACCAACATAAGACTGCATTTATTTGTCCTTGGGGAACTTTTGCATATCGAAAAATGTCTTTTGGCATTAAGAACACCAGAGCTACTTTTTAGCGGGCCATGACCTTGATCTTCCACGATCTCGAATCGATTATCGAAGTATTTTTGGATGACCTTTCTGCTCATTCTCGTATGAGAATGCGTCATTCCTATCATTTGATATTGGTATTCGAATGGTGCTTTCATTATTTGGTTAGGTTAAATCCTCACAAATGCATATTTTATGTGAAGTCTGGTCGCTTGTTAGGATTCATCGTTTCTAAAGAGAGTATAAGAGTCGAACCTTTGAAGGTTCAGGAAATACTTTAGTTGTCTCCCCTGAAAAATATTCATCATCTTCAATGTTTGCAAGGCATGGAAAACTTCTTACGGAGATTCATTATCAATTTCACCAATTTGACTAGAGGCTTCATGCATCTTTTGAAGAAGGACACCACCTTTTGTTTCGATGAGCGATCCCAGGAGTCCTTTGATGCGCTCAAACGAGCCCTAGCATCGGCCACGGTGATTAGTCCCTCAGACTATAGCCGTTATTTTATACTTTATGTGGCCACGCCCATGGAGATGATTGGTATGGTTTTGGTTCAAGAGGATGAGGAGCTCCAAGACAATTTCATATACTATCTGAGCTGGAATCTTATTAATGTGGAGATTCATTATTCTCATGTTGAGAAGCTTGCTTTAGCTAGCATACATGCGGTTTAATGGTTGAGACATTATATTCTCCTTCACCAGACCTTGGTTGTAGCCCATGTCAATCCATTTCAATTCGTCCTCACTTGAAGGATGATTGGGGGAAAATATAATAAGTGGATTGTCATCTTGCAAGAATTCGACCTCGAGTTTGTTTCAGCAAGAACAAAGAAATCGTTAATTTTTGTAGAGCTTATATCGGATTTCTCAAGCAAGGCTGAGGAGTTGGTTTGTGAAGATACGTTTATCGATGAACACATCTTCTTAATCTCAACTTTAGACCCATGGTATGGGGATATCATTATATATTTACAAAAATTGAAGGTCCCTACTCACCTCTCATGAGATGAACGACGACGATTACATCAGGTGTCTAAGAATTACCTCATAGTGGATGACACTTTGTACAGCCATGGGGTAGATTCTATTTTACAATGTTGTTTAACTCATGAGGAGGCTGAGGTGGTGCTGAATGATTTCCATGGAGGGGCGTGTGGTGGTCATTTATCTGCGATTTCTATAGCCCAAAAAATATTAAGAGTGTGTTATTTCTGGTCATCGATATTTAAGGATTATGTAGATGTGGTCAAGAGGTGCCACCCTTTCCAGGTGTTTTCATGTAATATGCACTCAAAACCTACCCCATTACATCCCATCATCACCGCTGGTCCCTTCACTAAGTAGGGGCTTGATTTTATGGATTACAACCTAGCTTCAGCTGGGGGGCATCATCATATCATAGTGGCTATTGATTACTTCACGAAATGGGATGAGGCTATGCCTATAGTTAAATCTGACGGTGAGACAGCCATGCACTTTGTATTCAACCAGATTATTACTCGGTTCAGGATTCTGAAAGAGCTTGTCACTGACCATGGCTCACACTTCTAGAATCGTATGATGGAAGAGTTAGCATCAAAGTTAGGGTACAAACAAGAGCATTCCTCCTCTTACTACCCTTAAGCGAATGGAAAGGTAGAAGTAGTGAACAAATCATTCAAATCCATTCTCCAACGAACCATCGCACAAAGGAAGAATAATTGGCACATTATGTTATATCCTGCTTTGTGGGTGTATAGAACCATTGTTAAGACTGCTAAGGGTTTTTCTCCATATCAACTTGTACATGGAGTGGAGGCTGTATTGCCGGTTGAATGTGAGATTCCTTCTTTGAAGCTAGCCATAGAGATCTTACCAAACACTTCACCATTGCATGAGCATTTGGTCCACCTTGAGCAACTTGATGAGCAGCGTCGAGATGCCTTGGTGGTTCTAAAAGTAAATAAGCATCGCGTAAAGGTCCAGTATGATAAGTTTTTCCATCGAAGGACTTTTAGTGAGGGATACTTGGTCCTATTGTTGGATCAACCGAAAGAACCCTTGGGGGTAGGAAATTTTAACCCCATGTGGCGTGGTCCTTATGTCGTCAAACGTGTGTTAGAGAAGGGTGCTTATGCATTAGTGGATTATGAAGGAACAACCTTGGTGGAGCCTAGAAATGGGATCTATCTCAAAAAGTACTATGCATGATTTTCAACCAAGGCTAGTTATTGTATATTATTGTACAGTTTTGCATAGGTAAGTCTTTTTATAGTGATCGGGTTTGTGATTAGTTTCCGTTTCTTTTGGCGGATGTCAATGGAATCTTCCACCATCATAGGATTCGTGGATGGTGCGAGCCATCACACTCAACACTCAGCCTCTGCTGCTTGGGTGATTTATACTCCTATGGGTCAGGTGTTGTCTTCAAGAGGCATATGTTTACGGCCATATTCAAACAATGTTGCTGAATATAGTTTCGTTATTAAGCTTCTACGGGATTCCATTTTACATGGCATTCTCTCTCTTGAGGTACATCTTGATTTGGAGTTAGTAGTTTCACAGCTTAATGGTTTGTACCATGTTAAAGAACCAATGTTATTAAGCATATTCTTATGTGTGAGATTATTAGAACGGAAATTTGACAATATAACATACATACATATTCCAAGAATTAATAATCCAGTTGCTGACTCATATGCTAACTACATGTTACATTGTCATTTATTTCATACACAATAAATTCATCACAAACACAAATTTTTACACATGTAAATAAATAAATCAATCATCATAAAAAAAATTTATAAACATCCAAAATGTGGTAATATATAGTGTCATAATACAAAAATGGGGCTCTCAAGCCACCAAAATATAATACACGGTAATACAAAATGTATCACTCCCAGGTATCTAAGCCTGTGGAGGAGGACGAGGGTTGTGATCAGGGAATGTCACTACGGCTCTAGATAGCTATTGAAATAATCACACCCATGCTCATGGTACACCCACCACCTGGCACTGCATGGTCTCAGGCAAGTCCTCGACTTGGGCCATGGGAACTATGTGTGTCAGCCTCACAAAGTTGGTATGAATTATTTGGAGCATCCGCTCCGCATCCACACCCATGATATCGTCTCCTCTTCCCCTTTGTATATGACAAGTGAAGCCTTCAGGACGTCGTGGTCCCACATCTGCATGCATATGGTAGATGTCACAATGTATTGTCACCCAAAGAGATATCTTTTGATTCCATATAATAAGAAAACACAAAAAATTAAATAACTCAAAAATTTAAAGAGAGGGTTAAGATTCGTTACCTATGTCACCGTATGCTGATCCTAGTGGTAGAGGCATGTTCAGTTCCCCTCGAAAATCTATCCCCGCATAGGGGTAGTCATCGATGGAAACTATCTGTCATCGCCACCATGGAAATAAATTAGTTGGATAGGGGTTGGACACCCTAACTCCACCCAGTATGTGCATCACATCCTCCCAATGTCGTTGGGCCGGATCTCGAACCCTGTGTAGAGGAATGTCAACTCTAGGGCTCAATCCTGGAACACACTCAAAGAAAAACGTGCTCAGTATGTTGTTGAAACTGAAGTTTCACACTGTAGAGCCCCTACCAGGTCTCTCTTATGATTTATTTACAGTCAAGAATTTAACTATATATATATATACATATACAGTTTTGATAATCAAAATGCTGTTTGATCTATTCTAACAATTTACTGTTTTCAAAACATATAAACCTTTAATATTTAGATAAACAGAATTGCCATATAACTGCGGAAAAATACCTGTAGATAGCTAGTAGCTCCACCGTTGTTGATGTCCTTGCTTGCCGTTTCTCCTTGCCTTCTCCCTGCAGCCAAAGTCCTTCCCAATCTTTCGGAAACTCAACCAGCCCAACTAGTTTTGCCACCCTGCCAACTGGCGAGGTCTCGCCGACCACCCATCTCCAAAGGTACCCCTTTGGACCCCCGAGCCCAAACCGAGTACAAGGCCCCCAGCTGTTGTATCCCTTCAAAATCTCCAACAAGAAATCCCTTTTTGCAACTTTTCTCCCAAACTCTCCAAAAAACTAAGCATAAGAATCCCCTTTCTCCTCCCTCATTTCTCCCTTTTATCTCCATTTTCTCCAACCTCCCCCTATTACTACCCCTATCCTTATCATCAATTCTATCCAACCCCCATCCACCTTCCATCTACCATTTGAGCCCTCAATTTGGACTTGGGTTAATTTGAATTAATTTAAGTTGACTTGGACAAATTTAAATATTAAATTATTTTTGCAAGGTGTTGGTTGGTCACTTCCCAACCATATCTTTTAATTCAATTGACTTTAATCCTTTTATTTAATATTTATTTATTACTTTATTCAAATTAATTTTAATTAATCTTAATGATCATTAATGGAAATATTTACCACCTTCATTAGTCAAACCTTAATTATAGTTAAACTTAATTAACATAACTCATAATTAATTAACACTGATAAACAAGTTAATATTAGCCTTAGTAGGACTAACTAATCGACATTCACACTCAATTGACATTCATTTTAATAATATTATTATTAAGAGACTTTAATCATTATGAACATTTATTTAGAACTTACAATCAAGTTAATAGCAGTCTTATCAACACTAATTAACCCTAATCATCA
>LPNX010247376.1:4693-21290 GCA_001517045.1 Pseudotsuga menziesii
TCCCCTCTATTTCGAGGGTCATCTTCTTCATCAATGGTGAAGTTATAGCATTCTACTACATTATCTTCTTGTTCCTTCCAATCAGGTTTGTACTTGGCTATTTCTTTATCATCAAACACTGTAGTATGGATCAACCTAATAGCTACGTCCAAAGCAGGGCAAACCTCAGTAATAGAAAATGTGAGCACAAAACTATCAGCAAGGCTAACCCATCTTACAGTACCATGGCGAAGCTCCACCTCCACATACCAGTTCTTTGCTACAGGTTCCAGAGTGTGTACAAACCTATGTACCCATTCTTCACAAGGTACGTTCTTCCATGCTTCATAACACTGCTCCAAATGTTCCTAAGGGCTAGTATTACCATTAAATCTGCTTCCTACCTCATGAGGTTGATCCATGAATCTCAGGTGAAGAAAATTTTGACAAGATCTCTAACTATGAATATACTTTTTATGACCATTCCACCATCTGGCAACTGTGGCTCTGAATACTGAATCTAGAGTCTCCAATTTCTGTGAATCTAGTACTTGCTCTGAGGATTGTACAATAAAATATTTTGGGTCTATCAAGCCATCAAAAGTAGATAAAATTCTTGTGTGTGAGCCAACCAATATCATAGACTTGGTAATTCTTGCACATTGATGTCCATGTAGCTCATAAAGTCAATTCTGCCAATTCTATAGGCCTTCGTTTGAATCAGTCATGCAAGAACTATCACACTGCCACTCCATTATACCTTTAGCAGTAGGGTTAACATAGTCTTCTTCTTTAGCTGTGATGTTGTAAATATGATCCAAAACATCCTGATCTTCATCTCTAACTGGCTCTGTATACCTTTCTCCTTGAGAAGCGTCCAACGGTACTATGACTCTCAAGCCTTTTCCTTCAAAAGTCATCTGTCTATTCTTAAGGTTGATTACTACATAATTGTCTAGTGCCCATTCAATTCCTAGCAATGCTGGATAGGGGTTGCTATCATCAGTTATTTCAATGACTTCAAAATCTACTAAGGTACTAACTCCATCAATGTCCACTGGTACATTAGGGAATCTTCCCAAGGGCACAATCTTCTGCTGATTGGCTAATCTCAAATGTATAGGGGACCATTCAAGTGTAGTTTTTCCCATTTTCTCCCATGTATTCTTAGTTAGGAAATTCACTTTTGATCCCAGGTATAAAATGATATCAATCATGTCATAATCTCCTATCTGAGCATGCAATCTCATTTCTCTTCCAGTCCTTCTAACTCTATTAACATTTTTTCCTCTATCAGAGCTTTGCTGAGGTGTGCAAGACTCAATAACTTTCTGTAACTCGTTCAAAGCATTTTGATTTCTTAATAGATTCATACAACTCTATAAAAATGATGTCAGTGTACTTACTTGATCCGGCGAGGCTTCTTGAAACTGTAACTACTGTTGATGCCATTGCATAGTTGCTACTAATTTTCTTAGATCAACAAAGTCTTTTTTAGCTTCCATAAATGTTCCTTTTTCTCTTCCAACCTCAAAAGCTGGGATTTTCTCTGGGGTCTTATGGACCCACGCCTTGTCAGGCTGTTTCCCCTTATTCAACACCTGCATCGTAGTTCCACTCCTTGTAACAACATTAAGGGCTGGGATAGGTCTTTTCTCTATAGCAATAATCTGAACATTCTGAGTAGGAGTGTCATTTCTTTCTTGTATCTTGGCTATCAACTGTGGGCATTGCTCAATCACATGATCAACTGCTCTGCAATATCGACATGTTGTAGTTGGGTTCTTATAGTCTCTAGCTACATGTCCTGCCTGATTACAGTTATAGCAAATAATCTGGCCCTGTCCTCTTCCAGGCATACCACCACGACCACGACCTCTGAAATTACCTCAACCTGGTGTACCACCCTAGTACCCATATCCATCATTTCCTTGTGCATCAGTTTGTACCCTATAAGCATCATAGGTTCGCTCTCTCATGAGGTCAAAGTTGCGACATTCGTCTTCGTTGTGTCCAACTGACTTACAAAACTTGCAGTAGGGATTCTTAGGTACTTGAACATATCTTTGCAGCAGATAGCAATCTTTAGGTCGATGCTGGCCAGTTGTTCTATAGATCTCACAATATAGTACATTAGGGTTAAATGGCTTCGGTGCACTAGTATTCAAATAATTTCTTAACGCAGGACATTCTTCTTTGTCATGACCTTTTGTCTTACATCGTGTACACCAAACCTCTTCTCAATTAGATTTCCCCCTTTTCATGTCGTGAAGCTCCAAAACCATTTTTGCTAAGTGTGCCTGTATCTGGGCTATTCTAGAATTATCTCCAACAGGAGTTGTTTCAAGTTTCATAGCAATTTCCAACGTTTCTTCCTGATCAGCAACCTTCTGTTGCATAAGTGGAGTCCTGATATGAGGCAATAGTGCTGTAATGAACCATTCTTTATGCTGTTCTGGTCCAATAGTGAAACTAACTTGATCCAACAGATCATTGAACCTCTGATCAAAGTCTCAAACTGATTCACCTCGCTTCTACTGAATTTCTTTCAGTTCAGTTATAAAATGTGAATTCGATTTAGGCTTCTTGAATTATTTGATCATTGCTTTTTTAATATTAGCCAAGGCATAGTTCTGAGGTCTCTGAAAGAGGTGACCAGCTGTGCTCTTCTTGTATTTTGATCCATAATATTCTTAGCAGTCGAAACAGCTTCGCATAAGAACCATAACTGCTCTGGATCCTCTGATCCAGTTCCTTTAAAGACTGAGAGCTTGATATCATCATTCACATGGGACATAGTGAATCGAGGGAGAGGAGGAGGAGGAGGAGGAGGAGGAAGACTAGTAACAGGAGGAAGGGAACTTACGAAGGTAGATTGACCTGCGATAGGACTACTTGGGCAAGGGTCACTTTTAGACTGCGAAGGGTTTTCAGGGATAACGGATCTTCGCTGCGGAGTTATAGGAGGGTTTCTAACAAAAGGGGTTTCTTCAGATTCAGATTCTTCTGGACTTAATGAGGCATAATCAGTATAGGATCCAAGAGTTCTCTTGTATCTTTTACCGTTGCGAAGCAAACCACTTTGCTCCTTGAAGTTACTTTCTCTTCCAAACATAGGTTAGTAGCAATAAATCTAACAATCTGACTCGATAAGCAATATGCCTTTCTCAGCCAAGAGCATTTTAATTTTCATACTTAATGAATTCAGGTACTTACCCCTTGGTCCTTTGAAAAACTCTCTTTCTGCTTCGCTGAAAGAAATATGTGTGTCGATGGCGAACTCCATCACAAATGCTTCAAGAGTTCGCATTGTCCAGAAGTCAACAGCTCTTGATACCGCATTGTTCACACTTTTCAACAGCTTAATTCTTTCTGGGGTCCAATCAGGAGACTGATCTTCTTTGAAGTTTGTCTTTCTTTCATTCAACCTCGATAACCCGTGGTGCAATTCTATGTGGATACTAGCAAAGAAAATTTCATAAATATCAGTAAAAATGCACCTTTGCAAGAATTCGTCTCAGCTACGATGAGGGTGCTTACTCTCTTGTTCAGCAAATTTTAGATAAGTATCTCCAACCCAGTCATTGATTTCTTTTACTGAGGGGTGTGTGCAAGAAGTTGAGGGACCTTTTAGATGCAATGGTAGAATAAAGTCAAAACGCACTCCTGTTTTGTTTAAATTCAAAAATGTGTTCCCTCCAAATGATAAGGCCGAGCCTCGACCCATGCTTGCATGGAATTCTTATGCCTATGTGTTTGCTTTGTACTTTGCTTCAGATTCAACATGCCTATGCCTTGGAGCATGATAAACCATGGCTAATTCAACATTATATCCAAATTTTCAATGTACTCGTGTTTAGCCATTTATCTGATTAAGCTGCACACCTCCATTTTTTATGAGATTTTAGAAACAGATATGTTTTTTTTTGCAGATTCCAAATATGTAAATTTTAACAAGAATACATTATTTTTTCTATTTTTTTCTTATTTATCTTCTATCATCACTCCTCAACTCAAAAAGCACACTGTTAGTGTTTCGTCCATATCTCTTTCGTTTCTCAACCATTTAAAAAAAAATTGTATGGTGCACTAAAGAACACCGAGCTCTACATGCTATAAAAAACCCATTTCCAAATAATTACATTAAGACATTCAAACGTTGCACCCACAATTGACGTACCATTTTCAAGGTTTGATCTCTTAGATAATAAATAAAAAAAATTAAAAATATTATATTTATTATTGGAAAAATAGTTGTGCACTAGTACTATATGTTCTCTATATGTATACCAATTTTCGTAAGTTTATTCCATCATTTAGTCACTCAGACACTACACCCACAAAAACATATACCTTATAATTTGTCCAAAAAATAAAAAGTGTTCATTAAAAAATATCTAACTTCAGATAGTTAACATAATTTTCAATAGAAAAAAATTATATATTTGGAAAGTTCGTTCAATTTCCTACATTTCTTTTGTTTTACTCATTGCAAGATTCATTGTGTAAGTGTCTCAAAATATCCATACAAGTTGATGGATGTCTGTTTTTTTAGTTTTCTATTGCATCTAACGCGCCAAAAGAGACCCTCATCTTTGTGCACTCACCCTGATGGCCTCCAAAACATATCCTTGTAGGTACGACGTAGATCCCTCTTGAATCAGATACTGGTTCAACTGGCAACAGAACCAATTTGTTGGGCAGATGGGGTAGACCTGGGTTCTTATGCTTTTATCTTCGCACCAACAAACAGACCCAAAGTGTTGGCCCTTTCGGCAACAACCTGCGAACAGGTTAAAGTCTCACGTGAAACAACTATGCGGTGCCACAGAATCAGGATTCTGCAGGCAAAAGAGGGATATTATTGTACCTTTAGCCTTAAAAAAGAATAATTATGCAATACAGAGCTTCGACATTCAGTTAAATAGATTCACAGTTTAGATAAAAAGACAGTTTCTTGCTTAACCCTTAACTAGGAATTCATAGGAAAGTTAATACTTAGCAATTTATCTTATTTATCATTTATCTACTTATCAAATGCATAAAATCATAACAGGAACAAAATAAAAAGAACCACCACAACAAAATATATACGTGGTTCACCACTAGTGTAGGGGCTACGTCCACAAAACTGCATTTATATTCAACACTTTACAAAACAACACAGTTCTGATCTGTGCACTCAACTACAGATCTTCTCAATAACCCAAAACTATGCACTTAGATGTAGAACCTTTCTTCCAAAACCGTCTACAGACTGAGCTGCAGAGGTCATCCACACCCTGAGCTGGGACTTAACCTTAAACCCAAAAATAGACCTTAGCTTCTTTGCATCACATCATCATCATAACACAAAAGCTTCTTCTCTGACTCCTTTACATAAGTTCCTATTTATACAAGTGCACTATTACAATACCATGGGCTTAAACCATGGGTACCCGAAAACTATGGGACATTTACAAAAAGAGGGGCTTCGACCCAACCCCGAAGCCCCTAAGACTATTTTGGACCACAACTCTGCTTACAAGCTTCGCACCAAAACCGCGGAGTTGCCAAAATTAAGGACCTTCAAGGTCTGAGCCCCAACATTTTTCCATACTAAGATCGAGTGTAATATCTACATCCAGCTAAAAGGGAGTGTAAATTCATTCTACCTAAACAATTTTCATGTGATTATGGTTGTTACAATGCTTCAGAATTCAAAGTTGGGGACCAAGTTGAATCAATTTTTGGAATTAAGGATGAAGTTCAATTAGATCTAGATTTAGATCTAATCCCTACTCCCAATCCTCCAACTGCAGAAAACAAAATGCCACTAAAAGTTGTCACTGCTGCCACAAGAACACGTCCATGCGCAAGGGAAATCATCGTGTGGAAATCGGACGGAAACCACATAGGAACACACCCAAATATCCCCTAGAGGAGAATGGGGAAGGCAGCTCGGTAAAGAACCCAAGCCGCCTAGAGCACGAAAATGGATCAATGACCCTCAAAACCTAAAATTGTAGAGTAGGGAGTCGTGTTATGGTTGGATATTTTTTGCAATTTAAATGATTTATATCTGCAATTCATTTAATATAAAATTATTTGTGTTATAGTTTAAGAAAAAGATGATTTCTCTTTCCATTATTTTGAGTAGTAGAAAAATAAACAATTCATAAAACATTTAAGTTATCCTTTAAATTTAAAGGGTTTTCATGTGATGTGCAGGGCACTCCATGCAGAAAATTTCTAACGAGATTGTTGGGAAGTACCTTCATTGGTACACTTAAAATACACCTATTTAGTGACCGAGTTTTACCCAAATATTTCACAGATATTAACATAAAGTAGAAAAGCTAAAGTGAGCCAAGTAGTTAAAAACACCCAAATATTTCCAAGGATCTTAACATAAAGTTGTAGAGCTGAATATATGAAGACATAGTTAAAGATATAATGTGTAAAGTTGGGACATCATTATTCGCAAGAAAATTTCAAGTAGAAGAAAATGAATGCTAATTGTATTGATAACCAGATAAAGTTAAGTCATAACATTAAATTATTAAATATAATTTTATGGATACATGTTTATATTTTACATTTTGGGTAGACAAAGAAGAGGTGTATTCCTAAATTGTAGAAAGATGTAACAAGTGTACTATCAATATTTATTATCAATATCTAAGATAATTTCTCGTAGTTTGGGAAACTAGTAGATAAATTATATTATTAAAAAATTCCACCTGTCCCCAAATTTTATAATAAAATTTTGTTTAACACATATACCCCTAAATTTTAAACCAATTTGATTGGCTAAGACGTGATGACATGAAAACTGAATTAGGGTTGAAAGGACAATTTTTCATCCAAATTGCTTCTAATAAGTCATCTATTTTGAAGAGATGAATCCCTCAAAAATCCCCTCCCTTCACAAAGAACATTCAAATGACCCTTCCATGGATTCAAAGGATCTCACCATTATTCATCAACTCAAAAATAGATCTATAACATATCGGGTAACTAATGATACAAATTTCTCTTTGGGGCTAGAAAAAAACCCTTCTCTTTATCTCGATGGAAAGGGAAGAAGGAGAATGTCACATTGTGTAAGAGAAAAAAAGATGGATCTTATGGATATGATGTTTGGAAGACAACTCTCCATCATTGGGGAACTTAGAGTGGTGCATTCTCTTTATGGGTTCAACTAATGAATATTCTTCCATTAAATTGTTGATGGGTTGATAGTACCCCTAAAAAGGTTTGCACTGAAGTGGTTGATGGCTATAAATCAACATGACAACTTTTTTTTATCTCTAAGAACACTTGGAAATGGTAAGATCACTGAAAATTTAATATAGGTATTGTTAAAACCCTTGAAGTTCATGGGGGTTGATCGAAAAAATAGATCAAGAGGCATTGCAATTGGATGAAACCCACATAATATTTTTCATAACCACATATAAGAGTACAAATTAAAACCATTAACATTATGTTCACATTTCTTCCACATTTCTACTCTAAAAAAGGGGTTTGATGTTAGAGAGATTTGATCCCTTTCTTCCCTTGCTATATCCTTTTTAATATGGATCTATGATGGTTATTCATTGGGCCTAAGAGTAGCATTATGTGTAACTAGGCATGTGCTCATCCTAAAGCTGAGAGGTGTCCTTTCCTTAAAAAAAAGAATTATTATTAAAAATTAATAAAATATATTAAAATAACATATGGCTTAAATTAGATTTAAAACTTTTACATCTACATATATATTAAACTATAGATAAATTAAAATTGTTCTCCAACATTTAGAAAGGGGTTTAAGTCTCTGGATATTTGATTCCTCTAGACCTTTGGTAGATCTCCTTTTAAGATGGATCTATGATATAGAATAAAAAATAACATGTCTTTTTTTATATACTATATCTATTTAATTATCTACATATAAGAAAATGTAGAAGCCATGTTCATAACTTCTAGACAAACCTTCTAACATATAAATATGTAATACCAATTAAAGCCATGTTTAAACAAAACCCTGACCTTACAGCATTTACCTTCATCTAACTTTAGATAAATATCCAGTAAACAATGTATATCTAAAATTTATAAACTTAAAAATCCCAAATTCTGAAGATGATAGTAAACTTCAAAAGCCATATGTGATTATAAGCAATCCTTTAATTCTTTTAAAAGAAATTACTATCCATTGTTTGAAAACATCAAAAATAGATAACAAAAATCAAAATTAAATTGTGTGAATATCCACTCAATTGGAATTGGAAAAAATGATAAATAAAGAGACGTGATAATACACAACTCATATCCGATGCTATGACCATAAAACTCTTTACTCATATCTACAAGATGGCCATAATTTTTTTTTTTTTGGGTTAAAAACGTTTTAGGAGATCAGATATTTTCCTGAGAAAAATTATAAAAGAACTTGTTTAGGTGACTCATTTATGAAAACACAGTAAAGAGATGATCAGAAGAAGGATTCAGTGAGTCGATATCGAGAAGAAAGAGCCGTCTCTCTTGGTACCTTCAAATAGTTTTCCCTAGTAGAAAAAAGTTGTTTTCAGTGCTGGACAGGCCGCAGGTAAGTTGTTTTCAGTGCTGGACAGGCCGCAGGTAATTAATTTTTTTCTTAATGGTAATCTAAATAAAATTTGGAGACTAATCTCCATGAGCAGCAAAAGATTCAATTAGAGCATAAATATTATTTCCACTCAGGCAGTTTGATAAAAGAAGAAAAAGAAACTTATTTATTTTTTTTACGTTTTCCTGTTAATCTTTTTACATTTTATTTTTTTTGTTCACAAGCAAAAAAAAGTGTTTTTTCATTTTATTTTTTTTTGTTCACAAGCAAAAAAGGTGTTGGCCTTGAATTTACTTCTGCCAGAATCAAACATAAATTCACCAAAGAATGAAACGTAAGTGTACTAAAATTACATATTTCAAGATCGACTGATACATTGAGACACCCACTTAAAACTATTTCATTAATAAGTACATAGTATTAACATGAAGCAATTTCATGACCACTAAATACCAGCCAGGAGACTAAAAAAATTAGCGTAAATGCAACATTATTCATTACACAAAGCCTACCTAAACTTTAGGTTAAATCAGATAAAAAAATTAATTATAGAGAAACTAGGCCAAGTGCTGAACTTTAAATCATATAGCAAATAATTATAGAGAAAGTAGGTCAAGTCCCACTAGTAGTTCCGTTTACATCTAAAACTCCAAATCTTAGGGTTGACACTAAAGTGCCAACAAGCATTCTAACAAACCAAAAAAACTACTGATAAACGACGCAACAACTCATCTGAATAAAATGATCTATTCAAATCTGGACGGTTGATGCGCCTACGGTCATCCTCACAAAGCCTTCCTCATCACCACCACCATCATTAAGTTTAATCCACTTACCGGTTGACGGGTTAAACAGATAAGCCATTTGCTTTTTCGGGTTGAAATCACATGTGGTTACAAAAATCCAGTCGCGCCACTCTGTAGCACACTTCAAGAAGTAAATAGGTCTGGGGAAAGACGCCACAGAAGTCCAAACGTTGTTCTTAGGATCATACTTCATCACCTCTTGTTGTTCTTCACTGAACACATACAAGTTGCCAGAAGAAGTAACCGCCAGACAACTGCTCCATAGATCGTCGTTCAAACCCCATATATCTTCCCACCTTGTCCAACTTCCCGCACTCGGATTGAAAACTTGTGCACTATCGTCGAATTTGCCTCCACTTAGCACGATGAATTTACCTTCCAAGATAACACCGTGGCATCCTACGCCGTGCTCTTGGAGCATAGGAGGTAGAATTTCCCACTTGTCTTCCTCCGCGTTATAAGATTCTGCAGTAGCCAGAGGGTAGTAAGTTTCATCCATCCCGCCAGCAACGTAGACAAGTCCATTGGAAAGGTCGACAGAGCAGGCAAAGTTGAATCGACGTGTAGGCATGTCAGCTCCGCGTCCCCATCTCGCTGACTCAAAGTCATAAATGTATACACTATTCACATTTATATTGGGCGGGGCGAGTCCGGTTATAAGAACCAGCTTCCGATTCACAGCAACGCACCGAGAAAATAGTGATATTGATCCAGGAAAGTGGGGATCATCAATACAGGGAGTTAGCCGTTTCCATGTGCTATTCAAAGGATCATATATCGTGATTACACAGCCGAAACTGGCAAAGTTATTGTTAGCGGCCTTCGGATCTTTTTGAATGTAACATATGAGCTGCTCGCTCGTCCCAGATATCGTTCTGTCTTCGTAGAAGTGAGGGTTACTGAGCATACCCTCCCAGCTTCTGCACACATCTTTCAGGTTATCGTGTGACATGTAGGGCACTCCCAGCAGGCACTTTCTAACCAGATCTTTCGGCAGTACCTCCATTGGTACACTTCAGATACACCTAATTACCTTACTCCCGTGAAAAATTGAATATATTAACTAATTAATTAACTAATGAGATATAGGGCCATAGTTAACTAACTTACTCCACTGTAAAATGGAAGATATTAACTAATTAAATTACTCCCATGAAAAATGAAATATATTAACTAATTAAATTACTCCCATAAAAAACGGAATATGTTAACCAATGAAAGTTGCATTTGTCCACTAATTAATTAAATAATAAACTATAGGGACTAATACATTTGTTTTCATCGTTGGACCATATCCTGACCTTGAAATTCATGCCTTGTGTAGAAGTCCCCAAAGTAGTTACCATATCCCTCTTTTAGGCCAATAATTTTGTTTGTAGGATTGTCTAAGGTTTAGGGCCGTGTCCATGGTCGCATTTCTAGGTCTAAAATATTGTTTTTTATATTTACACCATGTCCATGGGTTTCAAACCCATATTTATTGTGCAAAACCTTAAAATATTGACCACATTTAATTCACAAGCTCTTATGATTTCTACATTGCATGCTAGGAGTCTTCAAGCATTATGCATGGTCCATCCATCCTTGGACTATACTTCAAAACCTTAGACATCTATGGTATAGATCCTTATACCATACATAGGGAATTTTTCTGTCATCTACAATCATATATATTTTCTTAGTTTTCATGGTAATATTGATTTAAGAATGTCCTAAAATTAATTAATTTTTTTATACTTACTTTTGGAGCAATTATAAGAGGGGGAATTATATATGTTGCAATCCTAATTTAGACTAAACTACCCCTCCTAAATTCCTACATTAAAACATCCCCTATTACACCTTTCTAAATTGAACCACCTTTATATAAGATATTCTACACTTACCTAAGCCGATTACTTATCCTTACATTGTTCAAGCCAAGAAACCTACTTATGTAAACCATACCCTTTAGCCTAAACCACTCCACTATATAACCTACCCTACCAAACCTACCTAAACATAGATCATATCTATATTATCCATCTCTAACTTAGCTAATTATAACCAAAACTACTTTACCCTCCATCCTCCATTTCTAACTTATCCTACCATGCCTACACTAACCACATAATATTCCTTAACTAATCATACCTTGTGCAAAACCACTCTAATCTAATACTTTCTTACACTAAATTTAAAGTACCATAATCTATCCTATCCCACCTTAACCATAATATATCCTATACACTACCATATCCTACCTTAAATACTTCCATAATCCCTAGAGTAACATTTCCTAACCTAGCCTCAACATGCATTATATATAATTCATTAACCTTACCATCCTAACTTAATCTATCCTAAACTACCCCAACCTCACATACTAAACCTTTCTAACCTAAACTACATGTATATAACCTAGCCTACACTAAACTAAATCACCTAACCTATCCTTAGTGTATAACATAAACCTTAGTTTGTATCCTAAAACTCAAAAAGAATATTCCATAGCATAAATCCTACTTTCTATTCTATGTTAAAGTTACAACATCGCGAGTCATTCTCTAAGCCAATCTTGTGTGTTAGGAATGGGACTCATATGTTGAGGTAGGGAGCATGAGTTGGATTGAGGAACTTGGATTAAATTCTTGGGTTGGACTCAATAATTACTAAACTTGATGTGTAAAAGGTTAATCCTCTTGTTTTGAGGTGAATTCTTTGATATGTCAAAGTGATGTAGTTGTATCGTCTTGTTGGACAAGTCCAAGGACTTGTGTGTCAAGTCGGATCCTCATGTTTTTAGGTCGATCTCTAGTGTAGAGGTGATGCTTTGCATGTCAAAGTATTGATTTTGTGTGGTGTATTACTAACCATGGTCACTCAAGATTACTGAGCTATTAAGTCTCCTCTAGAGACTCTCCACCTCTATAGTAAATTACTTTAGCAACTGACCACTTGGAACGAGAGTAATATAATATGATCAAATCATTAGACAAAACTTCTTACATAATTGGCATTATATCTAAATTAAATTTAGAACATATGGACCATGCAAATAAGATAAAAGAGAAAGATAAGTTACATAGAGAACAAAGAGAATTTGAATTGCTCATGAGAATGAATTCAGTTGATTAAGGATAACTCAATTAGTTAAACTCAAGTGATACTAACAATGAGTACTTAAGTTAATTAAGGATAATTCATAGCGTTCACTTAAATAAACCAATAAATATGACTCAATTTAAGAAGTGTTAACTAAAGTGTTAATTCATAAGAACTAGTTGACTAAAGTGTTTTGCATGAAATCACTTTAGTTAAAATAAAAGATGACACTTATGTTAAAGCACTTGAGTTAGCATACTAACTATGGTATCTAGCAGTTAGTTACAAGGAAATTTCATCCTGAAGTTAGTAAAGAATGAATGTAATGTCAACGATGAAAGGCATTGTGCATTGTGTGTGCATGATTGAAGAAATGGAAGAGCAGGGCTATTCTCCTAAGAAAGTATTCGCTATATGTTGCATGCGAACCTAATTTCGTAGGTAGTGATTCACAACATCTTGCATAAGATTGAATTTGGAAAGTTATCAATGTGTTGGAAACATTACAAAGTTCATCCAGCTGATCTCTCTTCTTTATTGTTCAATGATCAAACTTGAGGTGTTCTGATTCTTTCTTACCTTGCAGTTGGGATGCCAAAATAAATCTACAATCGTAATACATTGTTTGTTGTTTATCATTATTATACTAATAAGATTTGCTGGGGGTTTTCATCCTTATTGTTTTGAGGTTTTTCCCCAGGGTACATCCTTTGTTATGTGTATGAATGGCTCATTGATTTCATGTGCTCTGTATTTATGCATTTATAGTTTAAACATCAAATCTCAACAAATATTCAACATTCTAAACCCTATTTTGTCGTCACTAAGATATCATCAACAAATCACTAATATCAAATGCAATGCCATGAGTAACCAATATTTCACAATCGATTCGAATGTGTGACATTGGTTTTAGGCTCTAGGATGAATTCAATATGTGTCCTTGCATGACTATACAGGGCTAATTGCAAATGGAAATAGAACAAAAACCATACATCAAATCATAAAATGGTTGATTATGTTGGATTCATGGAATCATATTACAGGAAGAGGTGCTTGAGTACTACAAGTCCCATGGCCAAAAGGTTTCTTTTATAGGGTTGGATAGAACACTAGGGCTCTTCTTAGTGAAACAACTATGAATACTGCATTGGGGGGCTCAAAATCTAGACGAGGAAGCATAACTGGGTTTCATTATATCCCAATACTATATTTGGACTTGGTGTATGTGGTAATGATTCCAAATATTGCCTACGATATTTAAATTAAACATTGACAACCTTGTGCAAAATTGGCATTAGACCTTACTAAGAAAAATACTAGTTTTGGATATGGTATAACATGACCAATTTTTTGAAATTCAATCGTTGTAAACGGGTTCAATTGGGTGAAACGTGGAAACCTAAATTCAGTGGAATTGACAATTTTATTGAATCCATTGTATGGTTTCCATTATATCACCAAATGAAACTCCACCTTGGGGCCATTCACGGACAATTTCAGATTTTATCCAAGGGCACAAAGTCCAAACTATGTAGCATAGTTGTGTTCCATAATCTCCCACAGTTGTGTTTAGACATTATGGATGTGGTCATGTTTCCCATGGTCTCTTGTACACTTTGTAACCATCCTATCATCCTTTGTATCCATGTTTGGTGTGTGTGTACCAAAAAACACATGTAGGATATTAGGGAACCCATTTCTATTGCTCAGTTCGAATCCTATGCTCTTGACTTAAATTCAAAAGGTGTCCCTAAAATCCTCTAGGATGCACGTTTCAACTGACCATAGGAAAATTATCATGGCTTGGGAATTCATATATTGGAATAATTATAGGGGTGCTCCTATCCCCTAGGACCATGGCCCAAATACTCGGTCCTTTTTGAGGATTTTAGAAACTAGGGTTTCTCTCAATAAAAAGAAATACAATTTTTGTAGTAAGGGGTCAAATTTGGAAATTCCTTGATCGTGAGTTTGTAGCTATAATTCCCACATAAAAAATTACCAAACACACTTTCACAATCTCATGGAACTAAATTTTTATACCTAGTTCAAATCATGTGCCCTCATGGGCACATATTTAACATGTGTCCCTGAAAACCTCTAAGCAGTAAGTTGCAACTAGGCATATAGTAGTTATCATGGTTCATATCAATGAGCCGTAAAATTTGTTGGAATGAAGACATTGGAATAATTCTAAGGGATCCCTTATACCTTGGTTCCATTCCCTAGAGCTCATCATTTTCAATGATTTTAGATACTAGGGTTTCTCTAAGTAAGAGACAATTCAATTTACGTACTAAGGGATCATCTTTGCAAATTCATTGACTATGAGATTGTGGCTAGAGTTTTCACATAAAACCTATTCAAACACATTTGTAGGTTCTGACTAAACTCATTTACCCTACACATCTTGAATCATGTGCCCCCAACACAAATTCAACATGTGTCCGTGAAATCCTCTACCATGCAAGTTGCAACTGGCCATAGAATGATGACCGCAGATTGGATTGAAAAAACATAAAAAAAATTGGAATTAAGAAATCAAAATAATTTTAGGGCTGCTCCTCTGTGTTGGGTCCATGGCCAAGAGATCATCAGTTTCATTGATTTCAGAGACTAGGGTTTCTCTTAGTAAGAGATAGTGAAACTTTTGCACTAAGGGTCAACTTTGGAAATTCGTCGTGTAGAAATTCAGGCCTGCAGTAGATTAATTTCACTCACAGCAATTAACAATTGATCATGCAAAATTATCAACAATGGAGACTGAATATGGAGCTGTAACACAAAATTATATTAACTGAGTGTACAATAGCCAACCCTGTAATAACATAGGCTGCTGAATATATAGAATACATGAGCAAATAAAATGCATAAGGAAGCATCCAAATCTAGCATAAAGCAGGCTTACCCAAAATAGGCAAATCCCCCATAGGTGTAAAAAGCTGATCCCAAATCTATCAAGGACCCCACGAATTAGCAAGGGCGCATGGGCAAGCTAAAGAATGGTCAAATGGTAGCTCATACATGCTTTTGCATGGAGGAAAGAGTGGAGGATGAAAGGGGAATAAAACAGGTTCACCTCACCTAGTCTAGCTTTCCTTATGTGCTTTAAAAACTGGAAAAGCAGTCAACAAAGCAGAAAAAGCAGAAGGGCACCTAGGAGGCTAGGAATAAAGCACATTTGATTCCCAGGACTTTCCAAAGCGCTCCATGAGTCAATAATGGCAAGTTTGACCTCTATGGATAGGCAATTAGCTACTTGCACATGGTGGGACTCATGGACTAGGCAAATAAGACAAAATAAATGAAATAATGTCTAAGTGGGTAAATACTATGGGTTAATTATTATAACACCCCCCCTTAAGCCTGACTTTATGAGTAATAAATAAAAAATATAGGGCCTAGCAACAAGGCTTAGTCACCCTTTACATACTGCAATGTCCATACAACCAAGGAAAGAGGCAAAACCAAATTGGGAAAATCCTCCCTTAAACATGGACTGTAAAACAAAATTGTAGAATCTTGTCTCCACTCATGCTTTGACAGCATGATTAGCAATCCCCAGCAGTGATTTGAGATTGTTGAAGGTCTTCTCACAAAATGATTTTGTGAAGATGTCAGCTACTTGTTCTGAAGATGAACAGAAGAGTAGGTGAATGGTGCCATCATGCACAAGCTCTCTGATGTAGTGCATGTGAATCTCAATGTGTCTGGTTCTCTGCTTCTGAACTGGATCCTTGCAGATTCGAATGGTACTCTGGTTATCAAAGTAGATGGTAGTTGAGTACTCAGGTTCGAAACCACACTCTCCAAGTAAACCCTGCAACCATAAACACTGAGTTGTTGCATTGACAACTCCTCTATACTCAGCTTCTGTAGATGAGAGTGCAATGGCACTCTGTTTCTTGCTTGACCAGCTGATTGGCCCTTTTGCAAGCATGAAAACATAACCTGAAGTGGACTTCCTGTCAGTGCTATCACCTGCCCAATCACTGTCAATAAAACAAATTAACTCAAGGTCAGAATTAGCCTTATATAAAATCCCATATGTCCTTGTTCCCTGAACAAAGCTAAGGATCCTATTTGCTGCTTTCCAATGGATCTCATGGGGCTGATCCATGAATCTAGAAGCAACACTGACTGCATAACA